>APFE031095085.1:59651-75239 GCA_000404065.3 Pinus taeda | reverse complement strand
AAATGGCTACACTCTTTCCCCGGCAACGACGCCAAAATGTGGAGCTATAAAAAGGGTCTCTTTCACCTCTAATTACCTCACATTAATATATCAATCCAGAAACGTTTTGTTATTTCAAAGAGTGTCTCAGTCTGAGGCTATCATTTGCCAGAGTAATTCTAGTAGCACAGTGTTTGAAAATACGAGTAAACGAATGCTTGTTTACAACTAACTACTTCAAAAGATTAAACCACACATTCGGAAAACTAAGCAATTTATCAGTCAAGGGTTCGGTAGCAATAACCCATCCCTTTGGAAACTGATGGAAAAGGAAACCAGAGAACAAATCGTGGATCTGAGAGCCGGACAGTAGATGTCAATGCTCACTACAGCTTGAGATCGTTCTTCACACCAAGATAACAAATAACAAGAAATGAAACGGCAAATAAGAAATGGAACAACAATTAAGAAATAGAACAACAATCCTGAAATGGAACAACAATTATGAAATAGAACAACAAATCTGAAATGGAACAACAAATCTGAAATGGAACAATAGTTAAGAAATAGAACAACAACTAAGTCTAACAAGCAGTAACACATTAGTCTATCAGATCAAATGCAGTAATCGTATTATACAGGAATCAAACGACAATCCTTCACTCTTAAAAGCAGATTGAATAACACACCAAAATGGAACAACACTGATTACTGATGAATTATGGAACAATGCTTGAAAACCATATATACACACAACACACTTAAATAGTAATCTGATTCAGTTATCACCTCAGTTAGAAAGAGTGCGACTGCATCTCAAAATAGAAGAACATTGTTTATAAATCCAACAATCGCAAAGAACATAACTTCCAAGATGAATTCCGTAATGTTAATGAACAAGTGCACAACACAAAAGCCCTGTAATTAAATAGCAACAGTATTCTGTAAAGACCAATATTATAACACCTAAAGGAACAGTGATACGATACAAAGTCAATACAATAGTTCTGTCTTTAGAAACCTTAATAATTTAAGCATAACAGAGCATGTAATGTAAACTTACAAAACACATCAGATTACCAAATAACGTCGATAAGCAAACCACGCAAAAACCAAACGTAATGGTACAAGAGCAAGTGTCCTCCAGGGCCGAGCCCTTAGCCTCCAGGGGTACACCGCTTGAAATTATTCCAAGCTCAAAGATGAAATAGTAACCAAGTTTGTATTAATGCATAAAGTGAAATTACAATAGAGAAGTTCTTAACGAGACCTGATGATCAAAGTTTTGATCTTAAAGGAAATTACATAAAACATAACAACATCTAACTCTCCTCTCGAGCTAACAGTGCTGCCCCTTTTATAAGGGTGAAGGCAGAGATATCTAAGTGTAGAAATAGATAAAACAACGATCCCTCAGGATCAAGGATCCTAAGGGATTCGCTGAACCGTTAGTCCTCAATCATTTCTTTTCTTTCCTGCGCCGAGCTGATATCTCCACTTCCTTTCCAGGGTTGATTCACTTTGATTTGCTTTGTCTTGCTTGCATACGGTCTGCCGTCAAAGGGACAGCGGTTAACCCGTCCTTGTCCTTTTCTTTGAAGCAGAAACTTCTCGTTTTTCCTTCTTCCTGCATAAGGAAATGACAATTGTCAGTGTTTTCGTCTTGCATATTAATCTCACATGTTTTATTACAATTCTTTATCGTTTTCCGAGTTCATGATGCAAAAGGTTTGTAAGTTCTAATAAAAAGACGCTGAAATAATTATCAAAAACATACCTTCTTTAGTACTCCACAACGGGTCCGCAGTATCACAAAATGCTTTATATATATGTGTATACATTTATGCTGATTGCGATGAGCGATGTAGTTTGTGGACCCAAGAATATATACATTATGCTTAATGGCTCCGACACATCCGCCATATTGCAAATTAGTAAGGATTGGGTTGATATAACAATGAAAAGTGCAGATTCCGATAAGCATGGGAAGTCAACAGAGCACTAAAAAGGCAGAACTGATGGGTTTATGCAACATATATAATTATTTTTGAGTTCCGCGGTAAACCAAAGGTTTGTGTTAATTGTTGTATAAAGGGAAAGTCAATGTTAAAGCTGAGTTCGAAGAAAAGGTGATTGGTTGGGTTTCATTGTGCTTCCGCAAATTAGATCATTCGCGACACATATATATGTGGGCTCCTTTCATAACTTTTGGTGCAGTTTACATATTTTCTGAGTTTTAATATTTTATATGTAATAAAGTTGAATAATTTCGAAGAGAAAATAGTTTTATAACTATTATAAAATGGTTTATTAGCTGTTCCAAGATATCAATTCCAAAATTTATTTGATAGAAGAGATAAAAGCCCAAAAAGGGAATTATAAAGGGGTTGTTGGAATTTTGGAGAACTTGGAGACTAAGCCACTGTATTCCTGATATAGCTGTTGATTAATGAAAGAATCAAAAGTTTCCATGAATTGTTGGGTATAATTTTGTAACTTCTTTGTCATGTGCCATCTAATGTTTTCTTCTTTCAAGTATAGTAATGAAGCTGCGGGTCTTTATTTGCTTATGTCGATAAAGTTAAAATCCCTTAAAAGAGCGCTCCTATACTTGAATTTTTCATCTTTCTTTCTAAGTTATAGATAATAGTTTTTGTGTAAGGAAACATATTATCTTTAACTTCTCCAAGTGTTGCAGATAATATTTTTTGTGTCAAGCAACATATTGTCTATGATTCAATTCTCATTTTCATAATTCTTCTAAGTGACATATAGTAGGTTCTGTGTTAAGCAACATATTATCTCAAACTTCTCCTCCAAGCTTTCTTCATTCATCATTTATATCTAGCAACAAATAACATTCTGAGATTTTATGGTCACATATGTATTAAGGGTTAAAGACCAAGTTTTCCAGGTCCTTCATTTAAGAATACAAAAAACAATGAAGTGACAAATAAGTGACAACAAAAAAGAATCCTTAATGTCTTAAGCACAATTTCTCCACAGCTAGGAAATTGGTTTCTTAAGGTACAACATTAATTGGTGTCGTTTTCGAGGAGAGAAGACAAGAATATTTTTCCCTGGGTTTTCAATATTTTCCTCTGGTTGTTCAGTGAGGAGGGAATATTTGGCTGTTTTGAATAAAAACAATTAAATAAGAGCACTTTTCCTTGGGTTTATTAAGTTTGAAGCTGATTCTTGAGAATGACAATTTTCAGCAGTTGGTTTTACATTCACACCTATGATTTTCACTTACAACATTGATTGGCGACTCCACTGCACTTTGAATTTTTCTTTTCTGGGTTTTAATGGCTCTCCTTGCATTTTTAGTCCATAAATTTGATCCATTTGATTTTATTGGGATCACCGGCTATCCTCATGATATGCCTGCATTTTATGTCCAGAATGAGTATCTTCCAAAATTCAGTAGAAAGGAATATGAAGATCTAACTTAGCAACTCCAAGAGTTTCATGAATGCATGGAGAAGCAAGGTGTCATTCATGAAGATGTGAAGATAAAGTTGTTTTTGTTTTCTTTGGACCTAGAAGCTAGCGTTTGGTTCAGGTCTCTGCCTTATTCAAGCATTTCATCTTTGAAAGATTTCCATTCAGTATTCAATTCTTCTTGTAGAACTTATTATCCTCACAAGTTTCTTTTTGAAGGTTGTTGTGAATATTATGATCTTAAATAAACTTTAAAGGCTCAAGAGAATCTTGTTGATGAAACTAATGATTTTGTTGATAATATATCAAGCATTCAAGGAGGTGTTGAAGGCCCCGAAAATCGGGTCGACAACAAGGGGGGTACTCGCCCGGTTCGGACCTTGGTTGGCAGCTCCTTATCCGTTTGGTATAGCGGGTCCGACTGGGGATATGGGACCAGTTTCCCAATTCAGTGTGTGTGTGTGAGAAAGATGGGTGTTTTTGTTCTAAATGGAATACTTCTATATAATCTAATGCTATGCTACTGTATTCTAATAAACAGAAAAACATTAAAATTTATGCTAACCCGGGGTGTGATCTTTCTTCTATGCGATCTAAAAAGATTTCAAACAATAACTGGTAATAAATATCATTCAGCTATCATAAGAAAAAAATTCAATAAAGATGAACTACTCCGTATAAGAAGTTAGACGAAACAGTTGTGAAAAATTTATCGCATAAATGAGCTATTCATACACTAAACATAAACAAATAGTTATCACCGTACAAAAGTGCCAAATGATAACTCAGACATCCATGATGTAATATATAAATAACTGAAAACTGAATATCACTTTAACGCATAAGCAGAAATGGTTAAGAGATAAAAGTACCATTTATAACTAGTCCTACTTATGAGCTTAGAGCGAAAATTGATTTATCTCTCCTTGATTTAACATCTACTAAGAGTACAGAAGTGCAACATCAGTAGCAGATATCAAATGAAAATATCAAATAAACCCTGTTCCATTCATTC
The DNA here is from genome assembly GCA_000404065.3 of Pinus taeda. Lineage (NCBI taxonomy): Eukaryota > Viridiplantae > Streptophyta > Pinopsida > Pinales > Pinaceae > Pinus > Pinus taeda. The sequence goes on along the minus strand of APFE031095085.1, from coordinate 70,801 downwards.
ACCAAAACCTCCTCAGAGGGTGAAAAAGTGCATGTTCTGAGGACAAGTTTTTGATAAATTTCTGGACCCTTCTCTAAATGCATGAGAAGGGTTTAAATACTACTAACTAAATAACTTATCTACAGAAATTGAGGATTCGGTTTAAATGACCGTCCTCTTTCTAAGCAAAAGTATTTCTAAAATTAAATCTACTATCTAACTATTTCTAAATCTACTCCTTAATGTCGCAAGCATTCAGTATTTTCCTGAGTAGAGTCGGCTGACTATCTTCTGTCTTTGGTTGAGTTAAGCAAACATAATCGACAAGAGCTGGCATTATCTTCTCAGTAAAATTGATGATATGCTTGAGAATCATCCAATGAATATGTATCATTACCATGTATGCCTGGTAAAAATCCCATTTCAACTTGGTTAACCCTTGGGCTGGCTTTGCTTTTCCTTTAGTTTTCTACTTCCAGTTTGCTTCTATCGTTGATTTCTTGCAATTTTCGGGGCTCGCAGGTAGCTGAGTAACTAGGGACTTTCCTTTTCGAACAATTTTTCTTAGCAATGCGCGATTAGCGCTAATCGCACATCAGAAACTGCCTCTGTTTCTTGATCCGGGCTTCCCTGATGCGGTTTTTGCCTCTTGCACCTTTTTCTCTCATTCGGTATAAAGCTCAAAATTTGTAAAAATAGTGATTCTGTGAGCTCTTGACTCTGAGAATTAAGCTGTCTCTTTCTGGTATCAACATCGTTCAGTACCCATTCAACCATGGCTGTATATGAGAAATCTGTGATAGATGCCTCAGAAGAGTTCTGCGGCTCTTTTTCTTCCTCGAGTGGATTAAGTGTGCCTTCCGAAATGTACATTGGAGCGCTGCCTTCCCTCCTCGTAGTTTTCTGCATAGTACCCTGTATAACGCTTCGTCCTTCTTTCCTGTAGTTCACATTGAGGTGGAAGTAATGATAAAAGACTAATGACAGGAAAACTTTTAAATGCCGAAGATATGAAAAACATGCCACCTTACGTGAGCTATTTCTTCGAAAAACACAACACTCTACTTCATTAACAATTGACAATAACTCATTAATTCGCATTAAAATACATGACCAACTCTTGGCTAAAAAAGTTTTCTCGAATAATGAGCCAAAACCAACTGCGATGGAGGGGTCCCGCGTTTTTTCTTTGCGATGTCACAGATCGCAGTATCGCAATATCGCAATGTCATCGTGCTGTTTTTTATTGCAAGGTTACAGTATCACAACATCGCAGAATTACAACTTTGCAGTATCGTAGTATGGCAGTATCGCAATATCGCAATATCGCAGATTGTAATGATCCTTGTGTAATTCATATGATTTTTGCGATGTGCGATATCACATATCACATATCGGCGATTTTTTAAAGTTTTTCAATGTGAGTGTTTCTTCAATGTATGAGATGCGATGAGGTTTCGCGTCGCAATCTCGCCTTTTGTCATTTTTACTCATTAGAAGGTGTATCGTATCATCCTTTGCGCGATGCGATATCCTTTAAGGAGTGAATTTAATTTTTTTCATTATGAAACTTAGGTTTTTTAGATTTTTCAAGGTATTTTCCTAAGTCCATGATGTTGTAAGTTTCATCTAAAAAAGAAAATGTAACACTAACTGATTTTTTGATTTTTACTGAGGGTCCCCACTTATTTAGTATTAGCAATAATACTTCATAAGGAGGGGGGTTGTTGGTGGCCACAACAAGAGGTTATAGCCAGATTAATCAGATTTGATAGTAGCAAATCATTAGAGATAGTAGCAAATATGGTGGTTGTAGGAAAAGCACCAGAGACATAGCCTATCCAAGACAAGGGAAAGGCAAAGATGGAATCCTCTCAAAGTCAAACATTGGAGGATATGCGTAATGTAATTAAAACTTTGTCAGATAGGTTGAATAAGTTAGAGTTAGAAAATAAGAATTCTCAGAGACCTACGTTATATGCAATAGATGAAGATGAACTTGGTATCGAAGGAGAAGAGTATGAATATGATGAAACATATGCCATTCATGATGAGAATTAAATTTATGAATATTGGAATCAATTCTCTGATTTTTTGCAGACTGAACTACATAAGAAATATGACTTGAGATTGAGGAAAAGATCAAGAAGTCAAGAAAATAAAAGTGACCAACAAGTTTCAACTTCCTCACCAAAGGCGACTCCACAAGAATCTCAACCTACAAAACAAGTGAATAAAGGAAATCACTAGAGTATTCAGATGGAGGAAAATTGAAACATGCATAAAAAAATTCTGCTCAGCAGTCGAGAAGAGGAATAAATAATTAAGTTGCAAATAAATCCCAAGAGTTCCTATTTTGTTAAATTTGACGATCCTCTTATCTATAATGAAATTGGTTTAAATGGGGAATAAGATGAAGCTCTTCAAGTTCATTAGTTAGGTGTTGAACATACAGGAAGAAACTAGCAAGTGGGATATGTTGGACAACAATATTGAGCTATCTATCATAGCAAAAGAGGCTATCTTATGTAAAAGGAAAGCTGATAAAGAGATTGTATATCAATGAAATAAAGAACATAATGATGCCCATGGATCAGAGGTAAACAATATATTTGAAGTTTATCATATGTCGTATAGTAATGAGAAAAAAATTATTTTTCTTCCCGAGGTTAGAATTACAAATTATTTTCAATCAAAGCTTAGAGATGAAAAGTGGAGACATGAAAATTACATAGATCATTTTCTTAAAGATGTTGCTGATTGTTCTATTGAACATATTATCCCAACAAAAGGTTTATTTGAGCATAAATCTTCATACATAGAGAAATTGTTTTTTGGAGTTGATCAAGACCATATTTTTCCTTATACTTTTGAAAATATTGTGACAAATTACATGGAGGAATTTATCAGCAGTCTACACATCCTACCTTGTGGATATATTCCTAACTTTTGTTGTGAGCTGCCCTTATGAATAATTTTTTTATTTATTTTTTCTTTCAGGATGAATTGTATTTTCAAAATTAACTGGCAGAGTGGTTCTAGATTAGATGCTAACTTGGTACCATTGGAAGATTAACTTCACCTGATGGAGATCAGTCATGCACATAGGTGGGGACTTGTACATAAATAAGCTCAGGTGTTGAGCATTTGGTTTTTAGTTGCAGTTCTTCAGTTTAATCATTAGTTGATGAATAAGGGTGACTTTCCAAGTTTGAAACTGGTTTGCATAGGTGTCATACTTCAAGATTGTCAGGTTTCAGTTGTCAAATTTCAGGGTTTTCACAATTTTGGACTCCATGCCCAACTAAGGCTACTGATCTATGATTCTCAATATTTTGCTATCAAAGCTTAAACATCCTATTACCACAGATATCGACGTGGGTTCACTATACAAAATTTTCAAACAGTTAAGTTTGGTGAAGCAATATATGACTCCATGCCCAATGGATAAGGCACTGATTTGCGGTTCTTGGTGCTTCTGTGGCAAAAGCACTATCCCTAGTTGGAGCCAGATGTTGTAGCTTATATTTTTTTGTTAGATTTATTTATCAGTTATATCACTATTGGGGGTTCAACCTCAATGAAACTCCTTTATATTCTTTACTCCCCACAAAGTCTAAAATAAATGAAGTATTTTATTTATTATATATCGAAATCACAAAGGAAACAATTGTTAAAGAATCGGCCCATGTGATCAAGTCAAATCGCAATATAAATAGTTACATGAAGCAGGTCCCGTTCTATATATATGTGTGTGTGTGTGTGCGTTAGTGATGCGATTAGATCACAATCGCAAAAGTGTAGCGGGTAGTTATATGAAGTACTACCACGGGAATCACCAATTACCGATTGCGATGAGCAGTTAATGAAGCGCTGAACAGGTGGACCCAAAATATATATATACTATGTTGTAAAGTCCGCGTGGGTCTGCTGCATTGTAAAGCCCCTCATATACATGCATATGGGTTCCGCTGATCGCAATTTGCTATGAAGGACCCGAATAAATATATGTTGCGTTTTATAATGACGGCAGGTCCGCAATATTGCATAACGCTTTATATATATGTGTATATGGTTATACCAATTGCAGTTTGCGATAGGCCAGACTCGATATTAATTATGCCATGATTTACAACTTCGGCAGGTTTGCAAAGCATTTTATGCATATAGGTTGGTTCCTTTGCCAATTGTGATGAGCGATGAGTTTCCGGACCTGAGAATATATACATTATGCTTAATACCTCCAGCGCATCTGCCATATTGCAAATTAGTAAGGGTTGGGTTGATATATTAATGAAAAGCGTTGATTGTGATAAGCATGGGAAGTCAACAGAGTGCTGAAAAGGCAGAACCAATGGGTTTATGCAATAGATTTAATTCTTTTTGAGTTCTGTGGTAAACCAAAGGTTTGCACTAATTTCGTTGTATAAAGGGAAAATCAGTGTTAATGCTGAGTCCGAAGAAAAGGTGATTGATTGGGTTTCATTGTGCTTGTGAAAATCAGATCATTCCCGAAACACACACACACACACACACACACACATATATATATATGTGGACTCCTTTCATAACTTTTGGTGTAGTTTACATACTTTCTGAGTTTTAATATTGTATATGTAATAAAGTTGAATAATTTTGAAGAGAAAATAGTTTTATAACTGTTATAAAATGATTTATTAGTTGTTCCAAGATATCAATTCCAAAACTGATTTGATAGAAGAGATAAAAGCCCTAAAAGGGAATTGTAAAGGGGTTGTTGGAATTTTAGAGAACCTGGAGACTAATCCACTGTATTCCTGATATAGCTGTTGATTAATGAAAGAATCAAAAGTTTCCATGAATTGTTGGGTATAATTTTGTAACTTCTTTGTCATGTGTCATCTTATGTTTTCTTCTTTCAAGTATAGTAATGAAGCTGCAGGTCTTTATTTTCTTATGTAGATAAAGTTAAAATCCCTTAAAAGAGCACTCCTATACTTGAATTTTTCATCTTCCTTTCTAAGTTATAGATAATAGTTTCTGTGTAAGGCAACATATTAACTTCTCCAAGGGTCACATATAATAATTTTTGTGTCAAGCAGCATATTGTCTATGATTTAGTTCTCATTTTCATAATTCTTCTAAGTGATGGATAGTAGGTTATTTGTTAAGCAACATATTATCTTAAACTTCTCCTTCAAGATTTCTTCATTCATCATTTATATCTAGCAACAAATGGCATTCTGAGATTTTTGGTCACATATGTATTAAGGGTTAAAGACCAAGTTTTCCAAGTCCTTCATTTAAGAATACGACAAACAATAAAGTGACAAATAAGTGATAACAAACAATAATCATTAATGTCTTAAGCACAATTTCTCCATAGCCAGGAAATTGGTTTCTTAAGGTACAACAAGGCAGATGGTAGCAGGTCCAAGAAGACAAATTTATGGGAAAGTGAAGACACAATGAGAGGGAATGCACTGTTGAGTACTATAGAGAGAGGAACTAGCATTTATGAACATCATCTTGATAGACATTTTAGTTCTAATACCAAGAGGCCTCATCTCATCGTCATCAAAGAAAGAGAGAAAGGGTCTATATGATAGAGGAATTTAAGAAGGCCAAACTACCCACCTTTAATGGAGAAATGAAAAAATTTGAAGATGCAAAAGCTTGGTTGTTAGGAATGAAGAAGTTCTTCATAATCCATAACTATTCTAAGAACATGAAAGCAAAGGTAGCCACCTACAGTAAGAAAGGAAAAGTATACATATGGTGGGAAGACCTAAAGAATGTAAAGGGAATAAGAGAAGAGGAGTTGTTTTGGAGGGAGTTTGAGGAGTATTTTAGGAGCAAGTATATATCTGAGAGATACTTTAACAACAAGCTAACGAGTTCCATGAACTTAGATTGAGTCAAATGATAGATGATGAACACACTACCAAATTCTTCGAGCTACTAAGGTATATTCCCTACCTTAAGGCAGAAAAATCCAAGATTCAGAGGTATGTTAGTGGACTACCACTATCCTTCAAGGATAGAATTGAGGTTGATGAGCCAGAGACACTAGATGATGCAATTCGAAAACTAGAGGATTGCTATGTGTAGTCTAGGCATAGGCCTTAATATAAAACAGATTGGAAGTCCGAAGGTAATGCCAAATCTAAGGGAAAAGGGTAACATGCAACCAAGGAGCAAGCACAACATTTGTTAACAAAGAAAATTATCAAAGGTCCAACAACACCAGTAGAAGTTGTCCAACTCAAGAAGAAGTCAAGGGTTATGAGAAGGGTCCATATAACTATTGTAATTATGGAGGAAATCACTTGTGGAAGGATTTCTTATATCAAAAGCACACCAGTCTGAGATTGTACAATGCACAAGAGGCAGAGAAATTCAAAGATGTAACCCAAATTATACCTAAAATTTATGTAGCAGTGGATAATCTCCAAGATGATCATTGAGCAACGATTATAGAGATGGAAGGTATGCTCCATGACCAAAGCATTTCGATTTTGATTGACCTCGGTTCAAATATCCTATTTTCATTGAGAATTTCACATTAAAGAAGGAAGCACATGATGAGTAATGGATAGTTCAATTGGCCACGGGGAAAAATAGAAGAGTTGAGCATTGGGTGAAGGTTTGCCTAATAAAATTAAATAGGATTCCAACAGTGGCAAATCTCAATGTGTTACTGTTGGGTGTGTACAACATATTTCTGGGCATGGATTGATTATATGTGCATCGAACCAAGGTTTGTTGCTTTGCAAAGACAATTGAGTGCCTTGATGAAGCTGGAGAATGTAGAATCTTGCAGGGACAACTGAAAGCTATCTCTATGAGAATAATTTTAGCTATGCAAGGCAAGAGAAGCCACAAAAAAAATTTATATTCTATTTGTTGTACAAATATCTAGCAACATTAGAGCTAATTACAATGCTGAAGATAAAGATAGTGATGTCCAGAGGAAGTACCCCGTTTTATAGTAGTTCACAAATGTATTCCTTGAGTAAGTCCCTGGTTCACCTCCTCATCGAAAAGTAGATTTTTTTATTGAATTAATTCTAGGAGTAGCTCCAATGTCCAAAGCTCCGTACAAAATGAGCACTCTAGAATTAGTTAAGCTGAAGCTACAACTCAAGAAGATGTTAGACAAAGGTTACATAAGATCAAGTGTATCTCCATGGGGAGCACCAGTCATGTTCGTAAAGAAGAAGGACAAAACACTCAGGTTATGCATTTATTACCGCCAATTGAATAAATTGACCATCAAGAACATGTATCCATTGCCATGGATTGATGATTTATTTTACCAGTTGAGAGAGGCAACAATCTTCTCCAAGATTGATTTGAGGTCAGGTTATCACTAGGTGCGTATAAAGGATGAAGACATTCATAAAACAACCTTCAGAATGAGGTATGGCCATTATGAGTTTATGGTAGTACCCTTTGGACTTACCAATGCACTTGCAACCTTTATGTGCCTTATGAACAATGTATTGCACCCTTCTTTGGATAAGTTTGTCATAGTCTTGTGGACGACATTCTGGTTTATTCAAAGACCAAGGAGAAGCATGAAGATAATTTGGCGACAATATTGCAATTGCTAAGAGAGAATAATATTTATGAAAATCTTATTAAGTGTAACCTTTTTCAGTCATGTATTCATTACTTGGGACACATTGCCTCAAGGGAGGGAGTAACAGTTGATCCATAGAAGGTTAAGGTTATCATGGAATAGCCAAAACCTAAGAACGTGGCTGAAGTTAGGTCCTATATGGGACTCACAGGCTATTCCAGGAAATTTATAAAAAAATTCTCTAAGTTTGGTTGTCTAATTATCGCTCTATAAAGGAAAGGGAAGAGGTTCGAATGGACAATTGATTGTGTTGTAGGCTTCAATTAGTTGAAGCAGTTGTTTAGCAATGCACGAATATTAAGAATAGTAGATTGTGAAAAGGATTTCGTTGTGTGCACAAATGCCTACAAGGAGGGACTTAATGGAGTCTTGATGCAGGAAGGTAAAGTGGTGCGATATGAGTCCCGAAAGTTAAATGAACAAGAGTATAATTACGTAACTCACAATTTGGAATTGAATGCCATCATCCATGCACTAAAGATGTGGAGGCACTACCTTCTTGGTAGAAAATCCCCCCTAATGACTGATCATGGAGCGCTGAAGTATTTATTTAAATAACCCAAATTGAATGCAAGGAAAGCTAGATGGTTGGCCATGCTCAGTGAGTTTGATTTTGAAATCAAGTCTATAAAAGACAAAGAGAAGACAGTAGCTGATGTACTCAGAAGGATGGTGCAATTAAACCATTTAGAAGCCACAAGTTCCTATGGAATTTATCTTGAAGAAAGGATAAAAAACGTTGGACAACAAGTATCAACAAATAAAAGCGAAGCTACAACAAAGCTTCCAAGGCAACGAAGATAATGACTATTATCTTACAGAAAAAACACTGATTAAATTTAAAAGCATAATTTATGTATCAAATAACAACGACTTGAAGAAACTCATATTAAAGGAGTTTCACACAGAGCCATATTCTGGCTACTCGGGATACTAAAAGACCCTCGTGGCCATCAAAAAGTTTTACTATTTTCCTAATGTGAAAAAGTAAGTAACTGATTTTGTTGCTAAATGCATGGAGTTCCAACAAGTGAACCAAGTGCAAGAGCCCAATTACTTTTTTGCAACCTATTGTTATTTCGAAATGGAAGTAGGAAGTGATTTCCATGGATTTTATTATAGGGTTGCCAAAGACTCCAAGAAAACATGATGCAATCATGGTAGTGGTCGACAAGTTGAGCAAGGTGGCTCACTTCGTGCATGTTAAATCTACCAATTCAGCTAGTGAGGTGGCTCAAGTATTCATAAAGGTAATCATAAAACTGCATGGAATTCACAAGAATATTATCTCGGATATATATGTGAAATTCACTTCAAAATTTTGGAGAGAATTATTTGTAAGCTTGGGAACAGAGCTAACATTTAGCACAACATATTATCCTCAGACAGATGGGCAAACAAAGGGAACAAATAGAATTCTTGAGGACATGTTAAGAATGTATGTAAAGCACCAACCTAGGATGTGGGAAGAGTACCTCCCATTGGTGGAATTCACATACAATAATGGGTACCAAGAATCTCTAAAGATGAGCCCATTCAAGGCACTTTATGGAAGGAGTTGCAATACTCTTATCAGCTAAAGTGATCCAGTGAATAAAGTCCTTACTGGGCCTAATATGCTAAAAGAGACAGAGCAACAAATGTAGGTATCAGGAAGGAATTAACGATAGCAAAATATGGACAAAAAAGCTATGTAGATCATCATAGAATTCACAAATAATTTTAAGCTCAGAAACATGTTTTCCTACGAGTTAGACCTAAGAAGAGTTCCTTGAAATTTGGGTCTCACGCCAAGATATCACCTTGATTTTGTTAGCCATTTGAACTGCTTGAAAGGATAGGGCTTGTGACATATAGGTTGGCTCTACCGCCATCAATTAGAGGGCATCATTTTTTCCATATTTCATTGCTTAAAATATGTGCAAGATGCTAATCATGTGATTAATTGGTTTGTGTTACAAGTAGAACCAAAGGGAGAGTTACAACCAAAATCTCTATGCATCCTAGATAGGAGGCAGGTCATGCTCTGGAACTAAGGAATAGAGCAAGTCAATGTGCAATGGAGTCATTTTGGGCCTGAGGAAGCCACATGGGAAATAGCTAACCTGATGTGGGCAATGTTAGCGCTTGGAATTCACCTAGGCTGAGATAGACAAACTCTCAAGGCTACATCAAACCATTTCACCTCGTAGCTAGCCCTACGAGGTATGAGAAGGCTCTCTCGGGTCAAAACTCGATGGATTTTGTCAATAGGATGAGTTGACCAATTAGGAACAAGGATTTTAGGCTAGTAAACTGATATGGGGGATTGGTTTAGAGTTTTTGGGTTTTTGGGTGGCAATTGGAGGGAGTGCAATTCAGGGGCGGGGATTGAGCTCAGTTTTTGCAGGTGGGTCTTTGGGGCAAGGTAGGAGTTTATGTTGATGCCTTTAGCTGAAAGAGATGATCAAGGAGGAAAGAAGAGAAGCTAAAGAGGGAAAACAATGAATTTGAATCCTCTCTAGACAGTGGAAAACATAAATTTTAAACAAAATTAAAAGCTGAGCATGGCATGCATGAATTCAAACTTTATCACTTCTTTTGTTTAAATAGCAGCAAGAGATTAAGAAATGGAACACATAAACACACTTACAATGACAATTAGGAAACACACCATCAACATAATAATCCACAAGAATCCACAATGAAGTCTGCAAAACCCTAGCCTTCCTTTTCCTTAAGTTGCAAAAATACAAGTAGAATATACAATAGAGCTTCTCCCTCAAAAGTCCAACCATGAGAATGAGTAAGAGAAGGCATAATATAGGAGATCCAACTCCTTTCCCCACCTCTAGGGGTTGAGCTCAGCTTCCTAGGAGCTGTTGCAACTAATTCTAATCAATCACTACATAATAGGCCAGCTCAACAACTTGCCTCTAAAACTTAGGAAGTCTATCTATGCATTAAATATTCACTATTTACATCAAAGAAGCTTCTAGAAGTGGTAAATAAGAGTAAAAGTATCTAATGTCATGAAATTTACACAAGAATCCATCATTTACATGCCCAAATAGTCAACCAAAGTGAAAACAGTGCTTTGCTGGCCGAACTGGTCAAAAACTGGCAAATTTGCCTGAGTGGTCGCACCCCTGGCTCGAGTGGTCACACCTTTTTGCAGCTCTGTTTGAGGGCCTTCCCTGTGTCCAAATCAGGTGCAGGATAGCTCGTTGGAAAGGTCTGGAAGTCTAATTTCCAACCCAACTAGAATTTCTGAATTTGGAGTTGATTTGACCCCTCAAAAATCAAATCTCCCAAGACTGCTTTCTGCATCTCAAAAAAGGGGCAGAAAGTCAAAATTTGCATGCATTTTGAGCTTTTGGGAGCCCAAATCTCCATAAAATCTGAAACCCTTCCATATGCAAGTGTATCTTTGCCTGAGAAATCCAAAAATTTAGAGTTTTCCCCGTTCCGAGCTGTCCCCACGACTGGTCTCATAAGGGGTGAGACCACTCGAATGGCCAAAACCTGTAAAATTCCCAAAAATGTCAAAAATGCCTCAAAATTCTCA
>APFE031095085.1:40764-57552 GCA_000404065.3 Pinus taeda | reverse complement strand
ACAACTTTAGAAGGAGTGAAAGCAAACCCTAGACCTAATGCCTAGTGACCAAATTTTGCTTGAAGACTCACTGAAATGACAAATTTTGACCTTGACACTCCAAAATCACTTTGTAAGAGCATATTTGATCACTGATGGAGGGCATTCAAGACCGACACTAACAGGAAACATATCCTTTCTTATTTGTTGAGTAAGGAAAATGTAAACATAATGTAAATTTTGTACAAGGTAAGTATATACAGCTCCATAAACAACAATTCTTGGTCTAAAGCATGTTTTGTTGTATATGGTCATAGAACACTGAGGACAGTGTCCCCCCTCAAGGGGGAGGGGACTGTGATATTCCCTGACTAATATTTCTCTCATTGTAAATAATTCTAATTATTTAAAAGGCTGAGAGAGGGACATAGACTCCATTGCTTGAGGAAGGAGATTGCTCAAGGGGAGTGTTGTTTTAAATATCAGTATCATTTGGCTAAGTGGATTTAAAAGGGGTTGGTTATGCCATAAATTAACTAAAAAGAAGAGGAATAGCCTAAGTGCTATTTAGCTCCAACAATAAGAAAGAAGAGGACAAAAAATTAAAAGTAGTCTAGGATGTGTTGTCCTGGGGGGGTTGACAACTATGCAAATAATGGAGAACGATGTTTAGTTAGTATATTGAGAAAAAGGAAGGAGGACCTCAATATCAATTCATTCACATCTGTACTTACTCAAACACACACAGAGGCTTATGCAGAGAGAAGAAGTTATATGGGAGCGTGCATGAACAACAAAAGGCTTATCCATGTGTACACTGTTATGAGAAAGGAAATTCCTTTAAGGTCAAAGGTGGAAATGCAGAGAATACATCATCTTAGAGTAGTTTAATGTTGTTAAGCTTTGGAGAGTTTCTATACCAACTAAAGAACCCTCATGGAGGCTTGTTGGGTACAAGCATTATAGAGAGTAGTGGCTTGCCTGTAAGGCAGAAGAACCCATTGGAATCTTGTGGATTGATGATCCTACTGGATTGGGAAGAGTTACTCAGGTGCTTGTGAGGCCTAATGAACCACTAGGAGTTTCCATGGGGCTGAAGCTCTAGTGCTTGAATCACTGTTGAACCACCTAGAAAGTGATTTCTTTACCCATTAGTAGCTTATCCACTAATGAACCTTCTTGATTGTGGATTCTCTTCTTCTGAAAGTGAGTTGAACTCTCTGTACTATGATGTTCATAATGTATGAAAACTTCTAAGAGGACTGAGTGGAAACTTGTGAAGTTGGTGAATGAAGGTAGAGTGGCCTTGAGACATCCCATTTCAACTATTGTTTTGGTTAAACTTATGTAGTGGTGGAATAAGGTAGAGTGGCCTTGACACATCTTGTTTTGGTTGAACTTATGTAGTTGGTGGATGAAGGCAGAGTGGCCTTGAGACATCTTGTTTCAGCTATTGTCTTGGTTGAATTTTCCCTCGGAAGCACTCCACCTAAGCTTTGGAATCTGGCTTGGGGGTGACAACTACAAGTAATAGTGGCAGAAGCTTGTTTATGGTTGGGTGGAGAGTTGAAGTCTTGATCTCAGTTGCCTGTTCATTTGGCCATGTAAGATAAGTATTTTCTCATACTTATTATATGTCATTGTATTGGTTGCATTCTTATGTTGATGATAAGGAATGTGATTATTGTATGTTAATGAACACTGGATTTTCTGTGTGCATGGCTAAGGAATGACTAAGCTCCAGTAAATGTTGTGTAAGCATGAAAAGTTATGGTTCTTTCATTAATTTGACAAGTATGAGTTGTTGGATATTGCTCCTTATTTTCTCTATGTATGTGAGTTGTTTGATTAAAGGAAACACACTTTCTACTATGCGAGGGAGCTGCTCAAGTTCCTAGTGGTTCTGGGAAAATGTGCTCGAATGCATCTTTACTGAGTGTAATCTCATGTTCATGTGTTTTTCCTAGTTTCATCATTGATTTCTTATGTCTTCCAGTGAGTAGTCACATGTCACAATGCTTGTGTACACTAGGAAGAAATGTGTAAAATTTTCAAGTGTTAAAGGATTGAAAAACCAACTTGATGAATCCAGTAGGACCTGCCAAGGCAGGGGTCAGGGGATCAGTTGAAAAGGCCAAACCTCGAGTGAAGTTGTGCTCAACCTAATGTGAGCAGACCGAGCAGTTAACAAGGCTACAAGTCAGGAGTCGGGCTAAGTTGGAAGTCATTCCAGGTGGGGAATCGGGCCAGACGCCCCATTCAGGGGTTGGTCCAATCGACCAAGTTAGGGTCAAAATTCTAGCTAGTAATGTGTTTGGAAATTGTGGGATTAGGCCGATCTTCGATTTCTCTGAGGAAAGGGTTTGTCCATGGTGGAATAACATGTGTGTTAGGTTCCACACATGGTTAATACATAATTACCATGTGGGGTTAGTGTTGACGTGGCTAGGTGGTTATATGCCAATCATTCAAATGGTCACATCTTAAGATTCGTAAGTTGGGTCGAGGTAAAATTTATATTGTTCCAAAGGTCTCAACAAGATGCACAAAATAATGGTATCCACTTAAGGTTTTGGAGAAGTTGGAAAAAGTGAAAAATTTAGATCCTATTTTCATGGCTATACCTTGGAGTTTGGGTCAACATTGTAACCACATCCTTCTAACCTAGTTGAGCTTTTGTTTAGGACGGGGTGTGTTACACATTGGGAAATTATTTAATGATGACAAGGTCCTCCACCTTGAATGATCCTTGTGATGACACTTTTCCTTTACGTGTCAACTCAAGTACCACTTGGTATCTCCACTGCATCATTAATGTCACAAAATATGGATTTATTTTATTTTAAGTTTTTCATTTTATTTCAACATTTTGAATTTTCCCCAAAATTTCCAAAATGCTCAATCTTTGGAAAATTAAATGAAGCCACCAAGGAACCCCAATATTATGCTTCTCTTGGCGCAGTTCAACCTTGCGCATGTTACATTCAGTCTCTGCACCCAAATGATGCTCCTTGGGGACTAATTTGAACAAAGTATGCAACACATTTCGGGACTTTTTCCCAATTCCACCATGACCTTACATAGAAAATTAAACTCAATTATTACAAGATTGAATTAGCTTGAATCAATAATTAAAATGATGTCTTTTTCTCCTAGGCAACTAAGTTTTGATTTTTCCCTTAAAAATTTTCCCAATTACTTGGAATTTTTTTCAACTAGTTTGTAGGCACCCTCAATTCTACCTTTGCAATTTTTATGCACCACTTCTCCAGTGTCTAACCCACACAACCTGTGTTATAGCCTACGGTTTGATACCACACTATAACACCACTAACCACCCAAGTTGTGGTGCATTAAATCTAAACTTTACCTCTGGTACCATAAATTCAAATTTCCTATCAACTTGTCCATCATTATCCTTGATACCATGTGCAATTATGCCCACCACGGTTCTAACGTTTGCCAAATTACTAATCAATACTATGTAACATATCCTAGTTACTATATTAGGCCTTATTATGCATTTAGGATACCCTTGATACCTTAATTTTCTCTCTTGATGCATACTTGATGCAACTATGTGACGTGAAACATAAAATACATCCATAACATAATATTAATCCTGTAGAATTACACAAAATTCATAAATATCATATAGACACAAGAAATAACACATCATGAGAATATAAACATAATAAGAAACACTTATCTTTTAAATGAATCACCAATTTGTCGTAGACCTTAGATGTTCCAATTAGTCATAGACCTCACTGCTCAAGATCTCTTAATAGCAGGTGACCCCTGTGTTGGGGCTATGACTCCACCAAGGAAAAGGCTCACCTAGAACCCATTATGGTCATTCAAACAACAAAAAACAAGGTCAAACCAAGGTGTCAGACTCCAACAACCTTTATGTAACAACCCTTGGTTGATATTTCATGTAAAATAATATAAGACCAATGTCATGGGACATGTATTCTGAGATGAATGGTGGGCAAAACATCCAAGTGGGTGTCACTTTTGGTTTATTTATGGCGAAGGAAATTGGCAAAGGAAAAGTGGCAATAATTGGCATTTATTTATCAAATGAAGGAAAATATGAGAAAATGGAGATGAAGAGGCACAAATTTGCATGAGAGGTAAAATGAAGGAAAGATTAAGGAAAATGAAGAAAATAAAGGCCTCAATGATAAAAGGCTCCTGGGGATCAGTTCACAACTTTTGCTATTTTAGCCTTTTGACAATTTTGTGGTGGATTTCTAGTTCATTCTCTCATACTCTTGCACACTTAGAGTATTCTTGGAGCACTTTGGCATACGTTGGATTTGGAGAAAGAAAGCAAAGGAAAAGCAGGAAAGCGCAAAGGAACAATTGGATCAACAACTATAGTTGGATTACTTTGTAGGTAACGAGTTGCATGTGCAATTTTCTTGCTGATTTATGGATGCATGGTATATGCATGTGATTATTTGGTTATGTTTTTTCATTGGCATGGAGATTTTCCTAGATTGACAGTGGTTTTAGCCTTGCCTTTCCATTTCTTGGATAGTCATGGTGTTGTGGGTTTTTTCTCTTGATTGTTTTTTGATTGATGCTCATGATTCATTATGGTAGTGTGTTAGAACAAACGCTCTGGAATAACTTGAGTTGATTTAATAGCCCTAGAGCCTAGGTTAGGACAAACACTCTGGAGCCCTTGGTGGGTCGAGTTACTAGTCCCTAGAGCCAGATTGGACAAACACTCTGGAGCCCTGGAAGGTTGTGGGTTAAGTTACTAGTTCCTATAGCCCTGGACAACTTGGGTAAAGACCAATCTAGTTGGTGTTAGTGATGTCTAACTATGGAGGTGGAACCACTGTGGTCAAGGGTTAAGGTGGTTTGGCCTCTGGAAGCCATGGTTTGGTTTTGTTTGGTTTATTCCATGAGATCCCGCATTCATGCTTAGAATATGGCGTGGGGGTGATTGGCTGAAAGAGAGATTCAGTTCAACCCAATCTATGGTCGGGTGGTACATGGAAGTCCTTGACTTGGTTGGTATTTTCCTATGTTAATATGAGTCATTTCCTTATTGTGATCTATGAGCATTTGTAGTAATATATTGGTGATATTATGATTGAGTTGTCATGATTTCTATATTGGTTATTTTTTGGTTATATGTTGGTTATATGATGTGTACCATTTATGGCTCTTGTCATGAATTGTTTAGTTATTGATTGATTGATGAATGTATGGAATAATAAGTGTTGTTGCAACTATGTGTAGAGGGCATAGAGCCTTCTTGGTGGTTCTTAGATGAATCTTAGACTATTATGATCAGATATGCATTCATGACCTATACCTTACATGTTTTCCATGTGTTTGATGAAATGTATAGTGTGTTCGAGGAAGTCTAGGTCAAGTTGTTGATCCGAGTTTGAATGTTTATCTTTTTCCTTGTGTCAGAAATGATCTTGGGAAGTCTCAGGCAGTTTTTGGCAGTGGTCTGGAGGCTGGCCTAGAAAAGTGGCTCAGATCTCTAGACCGCACCTTCTAAACTAGATATTTTGGGCTATAACCACATGGAAGCAATGTCATGCTTGCGATTGGAGCCCTATAACCACACCCTTGTAGGATTGTGTGTGCAGTTTAGCTGTTAAGTTAGAGAAAAACAAACCCAGATCAAGGTTTGGTCACCTAGGGTGGTTCTTTGGCCCCTAATTGTCCTATAAGCCTTGAGGAATGTTTGTGAGTTGTCAATTATCGACCCCACTTTCGTAACTAAAGCTTGGAGGTTGGGTCATGTTATAGTAACTCTTCATCTCATGTTTACCCTGACAAGTCGGTGAAATTGGTTAAAGTAGGAGGGGTGGTTACAGGGTGGTATCATAGCTTCCAGGTTCAAACACTTGGACTGGATGGGCTAAATGTATATGGTTATGCATGCATAATAGGTCAAACATGCATTGTGGTTGTCCTTATGCGATTTGTGTCATCATGATGTTGTTGGTGTGCTATGAAGCAAATATGTTAGATGGGATGGAGCAGGAGATGGAGACTATCAGAGTGAGGTTGCAACACTAGACCTTGGGGTAAGAGTGGATCGTCATACAATTTTGTATGTCAAGCATGTAGGTATGATGGTTAATGGTTGTCATATAGATTATGGTTATATATATGCCTGTCGTTTTATTGTTGTTATAGTGACATGCATGATAGATGTTATTTGTTCAATGTAGTCATATGTACACGCATCCGTTAGTCATGCTTGGTAGTTAACTTGTTGTTATATGCATTGTGATCGTACACATGATGGTTATGGTCATTTCATTTAAGATCTTGATGTTATATGTATCGTGCTAATTTGGATTGGCCTATGTAGATGGTTATGATTATGATATTTACGTATGAGTCGATATACTTGTGTTATTGAGTCATACTAATCTAGAATGACTTGTGTATATGTGATAGCCTCCTTGAGATACACTGAGGATGTGTTTTATTATATCGTCTATTTGGTTTATCTAATATGATATGTTTGTAGGAGATAGAAGACTAGGGATGAAGAGTAGAGTAGTGGACTACGGTTCACATGACTCCCCTTACAGGCTTGACGTGAAATCTACAGAATGGAAAAGTGGTATGATTGTGGGGTATGTTTTCAAGTACAAAATGTATGAGATAGTAAAATCAAGTTTTGGCAAGTGTGGTTAAACCTAGTAGATCTTTGGAAATCCCATTTCCATAGTTAGACATTGGAGATCGGGCCATTATAATAGTTTCCTCCTTCTACCTTAGAGTGGACTGTGGATAGTAAGAGGTTATGCTTACAAGTTGTTTGAATGTTTGATTAATTGCATGATATGAGTGTGTGTCTATAAAAGTTGCAACAAGGAAAAAGGTAAAAGAAATGAATTGGGTGAGAATTCCTTTGGCTATGTTTGGAAACTACAATTCCAAACGAATGAGTGCTTTGCATGAATGTGTAACGTTCCCTAATAATAATAAAAAATAATATAATATTAAAAGATAAGTAAATAAATAAATAAAATAGTAAATTAATAAATTCGAGTTCTAAATAAATATATATAAAAATAAACTATAAAAGTAACAAAAATAAGTTAACAAAAAGTAAAAATGAATAAAATAAGAAAGAGTTAAATTAAGGGAAATATTAAATTAAGTGAAACATAAATTAAAGAAATAAAAGTTGCATGTTGACACATGGAATGTGTGCGTGCACCCGTTTCTATTTTTTGGTTTATTTAATGGACGACGAGGAAGATGAGATTCACCATTCCTTCATCCATTTTCTTGGGAAAAAAATGTTGTGAGACAAATGATTCTCTGGCAGTAGTATGCTAATTGAGGGATTGGGGGCGTGAGTTGTAGAAAGATTATGTGCAGCTAAGCCTACGGTTGGGTGGAGAGTCACCTCCAAAACTTTTTTGCGGTTAGCGGGATTCAATAGTGCTCAACTCCAAAATCACAAGTAAGGAATGTGGTCACTACGGGTAAGTTGTGTTTGCTCATGTTTTATGAAATTCTATGCTAATTAGTTGAATAATTGTGTGTTGATTCTTAATTGCATAAATTGATATAATTAGTTGTAAATTTTAAAATAGAGGTTGCTACATATGGTATTAGAGTAGGTTTCAACTCTCTGTGGCCTCTAGGTAAAAGTTCAAGAAAAAAATGCATAGTTAGATTTATCCATAATTTTGTTTGTGGTGAAATTAAGATCAATCCAATATTTCGAGTTTTGGCAATTGCCTATCTATGACAATAACATTACTAGTTATTTATTTGCTAATCTTCTTTTCATAACCCCCCCAAAAAATAAAAATTGTTTGAGAAAATTCTTAATTATCGTTATCATAAATTCTCTAAAAATATTATCTCTTAATGCTTATCTAACAATTTAGAGATTTTAATATATATTCTCTGACCCAAAACATGGGGAATTGGGCCCTTGATTTTTCCCTCACCATGTATCCATTTTGCTATAATCTTGAAATTTCTCTCGGGTTGTGTTTTTTCATGATTTTTATAGACCATTTGACATATAGTGGCTATGAGATTAAGGGGCTAGATTTTTTTTTTTTACATTTTGTTTGTCCCTGAATTTTTTGAATATATAATTGACAATTGTTTATTACTTCAAGATTGGCTGGAAAATAAGAGTGTCACTCTTTATTGTAATTTTTTTTTTATAAGTAACAGACGAACCTTCTATTAATTTTGACA
This sequence comes from Pinus taeda, assembly GCA_000404065.3. Lineage (NCBI taxonomy): Eukaryota > Viridiplantae > Streptophyta > Pinopsida > Pinales > Pinaceae > Pinus > Pinus taeda. Next base: position 49,350 of record APFE031095085.1, on the reverse strand, counting down.
AATTACATAATTTACAAAGAGCCCCAAACAGTCGGGGCGACAAAACCATGAACTAAAGCAATCAATAACCTTACTGGTCAAGATAGGGTACTTACTGCATTCCACAGACTGACTCGCCTACAATAATACAGGAGGTCACTTAACAAAACGAGTACGAAACCCTCAGGCAACCAGAAAGAACCAAACCACGCCTATGAGTAAAAAGCTCTGACCCTTCAGCCAACAAGCAATAAGCCCTGATCCATCCAAGCCGTCGAAAAAAGAGTACCGATCTAATGGCCAACATGGATATCGCGTAGGCAAGAAGCAAGGAGGTTAACCATGTGATGAGAGCATTTTCTCTTACCTCTCCTTGCTACGTGTTACCCCCTGAATGGAATTGCATGCATCTGCCCCAAAACCTGATACCACCCATGCCCCGCACGATATACCACTTGTGGTTTTTGGGTTTTGTGTTCACGTTATCGTGGTAAGTTAGGGGCCCATAGTGGGACCCATAGTGGAGCCCATTCTCCCAAGCACCCAAACCTGAAAACAACTCTAGAATGGGTCCATAAGGCCAAATCAGGTCCGTGACCCTTAGAAAAACAACCCGATCAATCCCAGCCATCGAAACCAATTTCCAAATCCAATGGCCAGCGAGGATATCACACTACCTAGAAGCTTGGGTGTTAATCATGTGATAAGTGCGGTTTTCACTTGCATCCCGTTGCCATGTGGTGTCCTCTAAGTGGAATCATGCACATTTGCCAAAATAGCGAATACCATCTGTGTCCCACACGATAAACCATTTATGGTTTTGAGTCAATGGTTTCGCGGAGAAAATAGTCCGCTCATTGGCCAAACACGGACCATCCAGCCCATTCCACCAGTCTATCTGAGCCTTCCATCTATAGTCACCAACAAAAAACTGCTAAGCCAAAATCACATATATAGCCCGATCTGTGTTTGTGTCCATCTCGTAACCTTCATCATTCATTTGAAAGTAAACATCAATGTGGAAAACTGCCATAGACAAAGAAGAATTATGTTATGCCATTCTCATCCCTCTCTCCTAACTTCCTTTGGTCAGTTTTGTTCAACCACAAATCCCAATCATTGGTTGCCAGGCATATACACTCTTCTCTCAGTTTACCTACAGGTACCTGTTCCCAACCATGTCGAGAATCCCTGTTCTTATTGACCACCCCTTCGTTGGCCAACTGATCTGCAAGCATGTTTGCCTTCTGTCTGACATGAACAAATCTTATTGTTTTAAGAGTTTGCAGATGAGAGTGTATGCGATGAAAAATCTGCATAAGCTTCTAGTGCTTTGATACTTTATCCGACAAAGTTCCATTGTGAATCCTCTTGGCTGCTCTGATGGTCAGTTTTGAATCTGCTTCAATTATAACATATTGTAGATTAGCTTCCACCATGATCTCCAAGCATTGTTCCAAGGCCAGAAGTTCATCCATGTTATTGGTGCCCTTTTCCAAGTGGCCATGGAATATAAATTTTATATGCCCTTGTTGATCTTGCATAACCCCCCCAAAGCCTGCTTCCCCTAAATTACCCTTAGAAGCTCCATCAATGTTTACTTTGAGGAGGTCCTTTGGAGGGGGCTGCCAACTGCAAGCCCCTGAGCTTATTGTTATTACTTTCTTATGAGTTCCTTGAGGAATTATGGATTGTAGACCCAAATTGAGAAGAATGATCTCCTCGTGAGGCAGAGGAGGGTTAGCAAGAATTGACCTTAAAAGGCTTTTGACTGTTTCTTTGAGTTGGTTCCTAATCTGATTGATTATGTATTGTGTCTTGTTGGCTTTGTTTCTGAAGATTCTCCTATTGCCTTCTTTCCAACATTCCAAATGACAAAGCCTGGAACTAGCATCCAAGCTTTGTTGATGATGTCATTCTCTGAGAAGTTATTCCTACAGTTTTTCAAAGTGTTGGAGATACTAAGATTGTCCGTGTTAGTTTGTCGGAAGCTTGAGGCCACCCAGTTCCATACCCTAGCAGAAAAAGGGCAGAGGTTGAGCAGGTGCTCAATCGTTTCCTCATGTGAGCCGCAGAGGTAACAATTGGAAGGTCCTATGAAGCCTTTCTTAAGGAGGTTTTCCCAAGTTAGTATCTTTCTTTGATACACTAACCAGATAAATAGCTTTATTTTCATCTAGTGAGAGGTTTGCCAAAGCTTCTTCCAGACTATATCAATATTGATGAAGTTAAAACCTGTTATTTCCTTTTTTGCCTTTTTGAGGTTAAAGTTTCCTTCATTGTTCTTTCCCCATCATAATTGGTCAGGTGAGGATGAGACCAAAAGTTGTCTCTGTTGTAAGTCCTTAGTGAGAGCATTTGCCATATCCTTTAAAGGACTTTCATTACTGTAGTTTAGATCCTTCCATTTCCTCCATTTTCCATTATTACTTCCTTGGTTCCAGAAATATTGTACCAAGAAGAGATCTTTGATGTCTGTGTCTCTCTTGAGAGCTGCCCAATCATTCCTGTTGCCAAATATCCTCCCAGAAACAACCCCAGTCCCCTGCTCGGATTTCCTAGAAGCAGTGTTGTTGAACATTGCATTTGTTCTCCCAAGCAAGGTTCCAGCGGTGTGAACCCCTAATTTGTCCTGACATTCTGATGTGATTCTTTTCCTGCCAGTATTTGGCATACTTTTGTTTCCAAATCTTGGCCCATGGGGAATTTGGCTCCTTAATCGATTGCCACCACAGTTTAGCTCCCGAAGCTTTGTTTAGAGTCTCCAAATCATGCAGCCCCAAGCCACCATGGCTTTTAGGCTTGCAGAGCTTGTCCTAGGCAACTAAAGGCCACTTTTTATTTTCTTCCCCTCTGCCCCACATAAAGTCCCTTTGAATGTTCCTTATCTGCTGCTTGATACCTTGAGGAGAAAGGATGGCTGCAAACATGAAGATGGGAATGGCCTGCAATACCGCTTGAGTGAGCACAAGTCGCCCTACTAAGTTTAGAGCTCTGTATGTCCATTTACTTATTTTGTCCTGAAGTTTATAAAAAATAGGTTCCCATATTTTCTTTCTTAGAGGGTTATCAATAAGAGGATGCCAAGATATTTGGAAGGCAGCTGTTCCCTTTGAAAACCAAGAATCCTGGTAATGTTTCTCTGTATAGCAATATTAGTGTTAAAGAAAAAACTTTGGACTTGTTTTGGCTTACCTCTGTACCTGCAAGCATAGCAAAGTTGTCCAAGATTTCTTTGATTTCCCTTGCCTCTCTAACTGTGGGTATGCCCTGCAACATTGTATCATCCACAAATTGTTGATGAGTGTTAGCTTCTCCATCTGGGGTGAGCCTGATCCCCTGAATTCGACCTTCAGCATTTTCCATTTTGATTTCCCTACCTAGCCCTTCCATCATGAGGACAAGAGGAAAGGTGAGAGTGGATCTCCTTTCCTGAGCCCTCTATAAGGTGTGAAGTTTTTTGAAGGAGATCCATTGAGCAAAATGGAAAAGTTGGTCATGGTGACTAGTGCCATAACCCATCTTATCCAGTTTTAGTCAAATCCAAAGGCTTTAAGAATAGCTCTTATATAAGACCAACTGAGTTTATCATAGGCTTTGCAAGGTCTAATTGAATTATCATCCCTGCTTACTTGTTGATTTTGAGTGAGTGTACTACCTCAAATGCTTGGATGATGTTGTTGAGAATTTGTCTGCCCTCCACATAGCCTGTTTGCTCTTCCGAGATGAGGGTAGGTAGCAGGGGCATGAGTCTATTGGCTATCACTTTGGAGATGATTTTATACACCACATTACATAAGGCTATGAGCCTAAATCCATCGGGAGTCATAGCATTTTCCTTTTTGGGGATTAAAGCTATGAAGGAAGCATTAAGTGCTTTCAGAACCCTTTTATTTCTTCTTGAGTCTTCCACAACCTCAAGGATATCCTATTTGACTGTATTCCAGCAGGCTTTGAAGAAGCCAACATTGAAACCATCCGGTCCTGGTGCTTTTCTACTTTACATTTCCTTGATCACCTCATTGACGTCCTCTTCCAAGACCAGCTGGTTAAGATTATGGTTGTCCTCTCTGGTGACCAACTTGGGAATGAACTGTTTGAACTGAGCAATGTATTATATCTATCCTCCATAGGCTCCTTTGCAATGTTAGAAAAGTGTTGAACTAGGTTCGATTCCATATCCTTATGAGAGATCAGTTCAATACCCTGAGAATCCTTAATTTTTGTTATTCTATTATGCACCCTGTGAGCCATAGTGGATTTGTGGAAGAACTTGGTATTTCTTTCTCCCTTTTTAATCCATTGAATCCTAGATTTCTGTCTCCGGAAAGTTTCCTCTTGTAAGCAATGATTTTCCCATTCTTCCTGCAAAGTGTTAGTTAGTTTTTGCCTTTCATCATTGAAGCCCTATGAGATATTGGTCTGATTGACTTCCTGGAGTTTTTGCTCAATTTCAATTCTGGCCTAGATGATATCTCCAAATTCCTCTTTGTTCCAATTCTTGAGTTTGAATTTAATGTATTTTAGTCTTTGCTGAAGCATGTACATCTTAGTACCCTAAATGTTCAAATCCTCCTTCCACCATTTGTCAATGTTGTTGGTAAAATTGGGGTGCGAGAGCCAAGCATTTTCGAATCTGAAAGGCCTATTTCTCAGAGTGCCCATAAAAGTAGATTCTAGCTGAATTGGCCAATGATCCAAACCACCAAAGGGCAGAATGGATGTTGTGATGGCTAGTTCTGTTAGGAGGAGATCTTCAGAAACAATAAATCTATCAATTTTTGACACCACTTGGATGCCCCTCCCCTTCTGTTGTTCCAGGTGAAGGTTCCATTTATTGTCTCTGTATCTGCTAGTCCCATGTTCATGATGAAATCCTGGAAAGCTTTAGAATATCTGCCTAGTTGTCTTGGCTCCTTTTTATTATGAAAGAGATCTTATCATATTGAAATCACTTGCAACTATCCAAGGAATACTGGGATGTCGTGCTTTGAGACCTTCTAGGGAGGCAAGAAGCTTGAGTTTATCTGCTTGCTGTTGGGGTCCATAGACATTTGTTATCATGTAAGTCTCTTTGTCACCTAAAGGACTACACACCAAAGAAAGATAGTTCCTAGATGCTTCAACATCCAGGCTTCCAAATTTCTATGGATCCCAGAGCGTGAGAATCCCACTTGCAGAGTTATTGGATTTAACTTCTAAATACTCATACTTGATTAACCACTTATTGTGAATTTCTCTTATCTTTTACATTGAGCATTTGGTTTCCTAAATAAATATCATGTCTGGTTTTTATTCTTTTATTCTGTTACTTAGATTCCTCTGTTTCCTTCTACTACCTAAACCTCTAATATTCCAGGTTGTGAGCTTCATTAAGAAAGATTGGTAAAGGAGTAGCTGGTAAGATCTTTCATCTTACCTAAGTTAATCAGTATTTTCCCACATTCATTTAGCATTTCATTCTATCTTTTTTCTTCCTCTTTTCCTCCCTGGGTTCTTTGGAGATTGTGTCTGTGGGTTCTCCATCATTCTGACCCCACTTTGGTCCTAACTTTCATGGTTTCTTTTGAGACCGGTTCCCTTTGATTGTGCCCTCCATAAATAAATTTGTTGGACTTGATCATAGTCTTTTTTTGGTAATGATTCCACTCCTTTATTCTTTCCTTGTTCTAGAAAATGTTCTAGATCTAAATTTTCCCTGTCTAGAATCTCTTGTAGTTCTTGGTCCTCCATTCCTACCTCACTTGGAGTCATCTCCTGGTCCTTAATAATCTCCATGCTGCTTTGCATTTCCTCCGTCTACTGGATATTTGTTGGGATATCCTGCATTTTAGCTTCCATGTCTTTCTCCTTAAGTGCGTTCTCCATGTCCTGGATTGTCTCCACACTCTCCTCCACTTCCTCTAGGGTTTTGAAACTATTGTGTTTCGTCTGTCTGTCTTCACTAGTCTTCTTGTGTGATCATTTACCCCCAACCTTGGTAAAATCCTCATGATCTCTGTCCACAGAGGTTTTCCCATTGCCTTCCAGATTGATTGTTGGGTAGTGTCTAAATAGGTGGCTGTGTTCATGACATTTGCAGCATCTGAATGGTATGTGCTCATAGTCCACCATTTGCACCCATTCTTCATCATATACTTATAAAATTATTACTTCCGGAAGAGCTCCCGATAGATCCATTTCCATACATATTCAGGCGAAGGAGGTATATTTACCTTTTAGAGTTGCCTCTGAAATCTTAAGAAAATGTCCCAGCTTGTTGCCTATGGTTTTCAAGGATTCTGGTTGCCAGTAGTCCAAGAGTAGTGAGTATAGTCTGATCCAAACCGGTACTGATGTAAATGTTTCACGTTCCGGAACAAAATTCATTGTCCATTACCGCATGTAGAGTCCTGCCGTAGCATAGAAGTAAGGGCCCCCTTCAAATAATCTATCTTTGTCCTCTAAGCTCGCAAACACCACTGTGAAGAAGCCCTTGGAACCCAGATGTAAATGTATTTCTCCCTTTGGCTTCCAATGACTCTTGATCTAGATATATAATTCCCTCTCCGTTGGCCATAACCCCATGAACTTGCAAATGGTCAGATGTTATTTCATATGGTCCTTGTGCACTTGAATCACCAGATCACTCAATATGACCCAGGGGATGATGCTTGATTTGGGTTTGTAGACTCCTGTAGTTTTCATGGGAGGCATTTCCTGCTGCTACCTCCCTTCTCCTTTTATTTACTTATTTCCTGTTTCTTTCCTTCCTGATCTTGGATTTCGTTTCTTCCCACTGTTTCCTTGCCTCTTGCTTTTGAAATCTTTTCCAACGATTTTTTGAAATAATTTCCTCCTGCTTCCTTGCCTCCCTCTGTGACTGCTTGACTGTAGGAGGGAGCGACGCTCCCTCTTGCGCGTCCCGCCATGGAACCCTAATGAAAAACTTGGCACCAATGTCAAAAATCGATCAAGTTGCAGAGCTTCATGAACATATCCACTTCCTTCACAATTCACTCTTTATTGTAATTTAATTTAATATGTTTTTATTAATATCTTTGCGTATTACATGTGCAGTTTTCAAATAATTAATATATTTTGTTTAAGATTTTAATCTTTAATTTTTTTCTAATAATAACGGAGAGTAACTCATTTTTTTATGATTTTTAAAGTGGTTTAATCTTTTATTTTAATTTTAATTTTTTATTTTTTAAATCTGTGTAATTGATTTTTATTTTTTTTTTTGCTCAAGAATTTTTGTGTAATCTTGTTGGTTTTAGTAGTGTTTTCAATATAGTAAGTTTACAATTGAGTTTGAAGATCCATTAAAGGAGTTGAAAAAAGACTTCTCATGTTGTGGCTGTTGGGATATTTCAAAGGACGAGTTGTTTTTTTTTTCAAGAAAAAAACGCACTAATTAAAATAATACTTTGTAATAAAGGTACACCAATTAAAATAAAACCTAACCATGTGGAAACTTGACTTCAGAAATTCAATATTATGATGGGTTTAAGTTGGCTATTTTATAAACCATTCGGCAACCTAACATATCATGTAGGACGTTTTTCTAGCCAGTGAATGACAGGATATATGGTAAAGACAAGAGGTGGTTTGCTCTTTGTTGGGCCTAGTAATCTCAGGTTTGGGATATGCGATAAAACTTGAGAGTGGGTCTCAGTTTATGGCCTAGTGATCTGGGTTTAGATTGTGGTAAAGCCTGAGAGACTAGGAGAGAGGAAAATTCCTCACAGTGTAGGTGGATAAATCTAGTGGCATCCATGCTTGTTTGGCCTAGCGATCGAGTGGATATCACAGTAAAACCTGTTATGATGTGTTCATTGTGTTGGCCTAGTGATCCGGGATGGATTACAATAAAGCCTGGTTTCCATTGATGACGGTGAGGTGGTTTAGACTCGATTTACCCTGGTTCGTTTGAGTCCCAAATTCATGCTTAGAATATGGCATGGGGGTAAATGGCTGAAGATAGATTTGGCTCAGTCATTCTATGGTTGGGTGGAATGTGGAAGTCCCACCCCGGGTTTGGTTTTTGCATCATTAATGAAAGGTTATTTCTCCTTGTATTTCTATGAGAATTTTGATGGAATGGTTATCAATGTTAACTTTGAAACGGGAATTGATATCGTTACCCGTTTCGTAGAGATAGCAAAAAAGTGACCTGATTTTGAAAAGGGGTGATGCAGAACGAACATGTTTTTTTTAGAGCATAGTTTTTGGCACTTTAATTTTTTTTATGTACATTACGTTTTGGAATCATTTTAGAATGGTAGTGATTTTCACACTGATTTAAAAAAGTGAGCATTCTGCATCACCCCCTTTTTTTAAAAGACCTGTTTTTTGGCTTTAAATTTTCTAATGTATAAAATGTAAATAATTATTTTGTAAATTTGATCATTTTTTAAGTGGTCATTTTCTTCACATTTTCTTGTTTTTTTATTTTAATTTTAACTTTTTTTTAGTGAGGTTTTTATTGTTTTGCATTTTTGAATTAGGAGGTCGATATTTAGAATTTTCGATATTCTACATATCTATACATCCCTAATTAATTTTTCAATCCACATGAAATAATTGTTTCTAAAAAACAATATTTTTTAACAATGGACATAA
>APFE031095067.1:6060-33596 GCA_000404065.3 Pinus taeda | reverse complement strand
TGCTAAAAATAGTAAGTTGTGCTATAATTAAGGAAACTGAAAATGCTGAAAGAGACAATGATGGGGGTCCAGATGGACTTGGCAGGTGGCCACCAATATCCACCTGGATCAGAATAACAGCTCTAAGTGGACATTATTCCTGGTAATATCTAGTCTCTCAGGCTTTACTGCAATCCAAATGCATATAACTGGGTGCTAAACCGAGACCCGGTCTCTCAGGCTTTACCACAATCCACACTGGATCACTAGGTCCTAAATTGAGACCCACTCTATAAGCTTTATTGCATATCCCAACCTAGGATTACTAGGCCCAACAGAGAAAAAACCACCTTCTGGCTTTATCGTATATCCTGCCATTCACCGATAAGGATTCCTAGGACCATCAAGGCAACACAATCCTGGCTTTACTTCAACCCACAGTCTAGCTCAGGGGTCACTAGGCTAGTGGCTTTACCGTGATCCATAGTCTAGTTCAAGGACCACTAGGCCATGTTTTCTATCATTAGGAGATCCACCCCACTCAGCTTTGAGTCCATCCAACAATCCAGCTCTATCAGAACATGAGAACCCCATCACACCATGGCTATTTGGAAATGACAAGGCTTGGCTGAAAACATTGTTATACCTAGCAAAACCCATGCCACAACAACAAAAGAACCACATCAAATACTATGAATGCCAAATCTAGCAAGGAAAATACACATACAAATCGATAACTGCAATGAATCCTGCTAGAGTTGCTTGATCCTACCTTTCCCTGCTTAATCTTTGCTTCCTCTTGTCTTCTTTTCCTTTCTTGATCCAATGAGAAAATGCTCCAATAAAATTTTGAGTGTCCAACAACGAGAGAGAGAGAAAATAATGAGAGACCTCCAAAAAACAACTAACAAAAGGCTACCAACTGATCCTCAAAAGCCTTTTTATGACTGAGGCCTCTATTTTCTTTTCCATTATTTTTCTTCAATTTCTTCCTCACATGCAACATGCAACCTTTCACCTCCCTTTTCTCCTAATTTCCATTATTTTCATAAATAAATGTGTGAAAATTTCCATTTCTCCTTTCCAAAGCCTTATCCATTTCATTTTCCGATTTTCTTAGCCATAATAAACCAAATGAACACCCACATTGAGATGTCCTGCCCAACATTCAGCTTGGAATAAGTGTCTCATCAACCATGTTTATTATTTTTAACTTTTATTACATGGAATTTTCACTAGGGTTGTTAAATCACACCAATACCTCAGCAAAACCACTGAAAAAACCACACGCATGACATGTACGTGACACCATATGTACACAATGCTACATGCAGAACATGTAGACAACAACACCTACACACAACTCCACTTGTACAACATGTACACAATACCACATGCACACAACACCACTTGTACAATCAATCACACACCACCATATGTACATAGTGCCACATGTATAGTATGCATGCAACACCACATGTACATAACACTACATATCCAACATACACATAGCCTCATGTCTACACAACACCACATATCCAACATCTATGTGGCACTATCTATACCCAACATTGCATATGAAATATCCACATAACACTATATGCACATAAAAATCACATAAGCAACATGTGCACAACAATAGTACCACACATCCAAAACCACACCATCTTTATCAAGCAACATTGCTTCTAGTGTCTTATACATGCTTGTCCCAGTGTGTCACTGACCACACTACTTTCATTTTGCTATTGTATCCCTCAGGATAACATGTCAATAAGATAAACATAATATAATTATATAATATCACCCCATAACCATATGATACTGACCTTGTATATTTGTTAGGCTACTCTTCCCACTTGATTCCTCATGAACCAAGAATATCAGCATGCCATTCACCCACATAAGAAATCATTCCTCCACAAGAACGATCTTTGAGAACCCTGTCAGATTGCAACATAGATACATAGATACATATATAATCATTAGCATAAAACAATCATCATCCTTTCAGACAAAGACATACATTCATACATACATACATACATACATATATAGTCATTAGCATAAAACAATCATCATTCTGTTGGACAATGACATGTATACATATATAAACATCAACATAATCATGACCATAACATAATTACCGCATAACATAGGGTATAGGTTAAGAGAACTTCCTTTTATAAGAAGAGCTTTGGCATAAAATCACATGAAAAAGATCATTGTCGAAGCTCTTCTTATAAAATTAATGGATCATAGAAGCCTCAATTCTACAAGAACTTCCTTTATTCATGCACAAAAATGAGAACAATCATTCCCAACATAGGCAAGGCATCTGACACCTCAGATCCATTTACTATACCCTTGCTAGTTACCTTTCACATGTTTGTACTGCCAACATCCGTTTACCACTATGGACCAACCAATACAAATGATTGTCATAGTCTTACCTTCTCTGCACTCACTCATGGACAAAGCTTCACCTGAGTCTTACATTACATGTTGGGTACCACACAGCTCTCCCCAAGCTCCATTAACTTTTCTCTTTCCCAACCAATTCCCAAGATGCAAAATAATAAAAGGAAAGTATTAAAACAACAACAAGAATGTCATGAAAACCAAAATCAATACAACCTTGCAATAAAGTGGCATAGCTATGCACTAGACACATTCAAATTCACAAATCAACCACAACAATTGCAAAAGACCAAAAGAACATGACTAACAATAGACACCATGAATTAATCCCCATGGTTCCCAAGGAAAGCTCGACCTGAGCCTTCTTCGAGATTTCATGGCAACCTCTCTTGCCATGAAACTCCTGGCATCATGTTGTCAGTAACACATAACTATTAGTGCATAAATAAACATAAAAATACACCATTTACCTCATCTTGTTGTGCCAAGCATGTTTCTTGCAACTGAACGCATCCACACCATCTCTCAAGGGACTCCAATCCTTTGACGGATCCACTTTCAAGTACATGTTCATGAATACAACATGTATCCACATAATGTATGACAAGATTAACATTAAGAGGACTTCCTATATGCAAAACACTCATTCACTTGGAATTATATTTCTGAAACATAGCCAAAGGGATTCTTGCCAAATTTCTTTTGTAGACCTTTTCCTTGGTACAATTTAGTATTACTATGCATTGTCACATCACATGAATGTTAGTGATATAAACACATCAACTATTAGCTTTTCAGGCTAATACCAACATGCTTCCTACAACTTCTCACACATGTCAACCACATGTACCAAATATCAAGACAATCATATCTATCAATTTGAAATCAACATTTAGCAGGACTAAAAATCATGTCATAGTCCATAGTCAACTCATATTCATTATACATAATGCTACAACTATCACCTACTTACACGCAAGTACATATCAATTGTCTCGACACATATGTATTAGTACAATCATCTTAAAAAAAAATCATTTGAACACATACTCATATTATGCAATTCATAAAACATTCAACCAACTTGCAAACATACCATGTTAAATAAATCAATTAGAAAAAGTAATAGATATGAAACACTCAAACACCAAATAGATGACATAACCAAAAAATCAAGCACCAAATATACAACATAGGCAAACTCATACCTTAGTGTATTTGAGGGGAGGCTATCTTGTCTACGCAACCAATCTAGGTTATCATGATACAACTTCATAACATATCCACTCAAACATAAATCATGATATCCATAACAATAACTAACTAACATGTTCACACCATAAGCTCATAATCATTTATCATTCATGCATAAAAATCACATATGTATGATCAGTCTAGATTAGTACGACATATAAAAATATAGAAAAGATAGATCAACAACATCAAAATCAGCCTCTTCGAGGGGGAAACCTCCTTTAAATTACACAAATCAACAATTCTTGGATGATACAAATGAATAAACCTCCTTTCTATATATAGGAGTCTAAGGGGTCACATTATAATCAAAACCAAAATAACAATAATAATATAAGGGCACAACAATAACAATAGTGGACTTCTATGGGGCACACTAATAAACATATGGGGATAATAGGTGCACAATAATACAATAAGGACTACAATGACAAGTGCAATGGGGGAAGCACTAGTATTATAGGGACCTAACATGCCCCTCTCCTTCAAAAAAGTGTTTTCCTCAATGATTGAGGAGTTATCGGTGTTTTTGTATAAAATTCTCATCCTCCCATGTGGAATCTTCAGCAGATAAGTTCTTTCACTTGATGAGATACTCTGAAATTGATCGATTTCGTAGTTGTCGAGTTCTTATTTCTATGACTGCTTCAAGTTCCAATATGATTTTTCCTTCCTCTTCAAGTTCTGGAAATATTGTTTGAACTGGGAGATTTTCACCTATAACCTTCTTTAAACATGAAACATGGAAAATTGGGTGCACTCGGGAAGCTACAGGAAGCTCTAACTTGTATGCCATAGTACCAATATTTTGCAACACCTTGTATGGACAATAATACTTTGGTGATAATTTATTATCCTTCTTAGCTTTATTGAGGGACATTTATTTGTATGGTTGTAGTTGGGGAATACCTAGTCACCTACATCAAAACTTCTTTCGCTCCGATGTTGATTTGCCTATTGTTTCATTCTATTCTACACCAAACTGAGGTTATCCTTTAAGAGTTGGAGAACTTGTTGTTGATACTCAATGTGATATTCCAAAACTTGAACCTTAGAATTTTCTCTTAAATATGATGTGATGGATGGTGGATGATATCCATATAGTGCCATAAATGGGGTCATTTTTGCTACAGTATGGAAGGAAGTGTTATACCACCATTCAACCAGAGGCAACCATTTTACCCATTATGTTTGTTTATCAAAGACAAAGCATCGAAGATATCCTTCCAAATTTTTTTTTACTATCTTAGTTTTCCCATAAGACCGAGGATGATAATATGAGCTATGAGCTAACTAAGTACCGAGACAAGAAAATAATTTTGTCAAAAAATTTCCAGTGAAAATGGGATCTTTGTCACTTACAATAATAATTTGGTTTCTATGTAGCTTTTGAATTGTTTCCATAAATGTAGTAGAAATTGTATTGGCTTTAAATGGATGAGATAATGCAAAAAAGTGTACATACTTGGTAAGTCTATCAACTACCACCATGATGACACTCTTTCCTCCAGACTTGGGTAAACCTGTGATAAAATCCATTGAAACTTCCTCACAACATTGGCTTGGAATGGATATAGGTTGTAATAGACCTAGGGTCTTAATTGCTTCAACTATATTTTGTTGGCAAACCTAACATTCCGCCACAAACTTTTGAATATCCGATTTAAGGCCATCCCAAAATTATTCCTTCTTAACCCTATGGTAAGTTTTTCAAAATCTTGAGTGCCCACTTAAGTGAGAAGTGTGCTATTCCATAACAATATTTTGTTTGAGTTGGGAAGTATTACATAGTTATAAGCGATATTTGTACCATAATGAATCATTTTTCCAGCTAAATGTATCATATGTACTAAGATCTTGTTGTAACTTTTGAATGAGTGCTCACAAGTCTTCGTCATTCTTCCTATTAGGGGGACTTTTGAGGTGTAAAATGGGCCTCCTAAGAAAAATGTACAACCAAAATAAACTTTATAAGAACCAATAGGATTCAAGATGATGATGTCAACCATGGAGGATGATTCACCATTTTTGGAGTAAAAAGGTAAAAAGATTAAAAAATAATAAAATAATAAAACTACTTTTTCAACTCGTATTTTCAACTTATCTCCCGAAGGTTTTACTCAAATTTTGAGTGGGAGTACTCATTGGATGCAAAATTTAATTCCTCATTCAAACAATACCCATGTTGCATAATTTTGATGGACCCTGCTACATGAAAAATGAGAAAGGCATGAAAAAACGTTATCGAAATCATGTTTTTCATGAATTTCCCATTTTTCATGTAGCAGGGTCCATTGAAAGTATGCAACATGAGTACTCCTTGTATGAGGAATCAAATTATGCATCCAATAAGTGTTTCTGCTCGAAATTTTAGCAAACCCATAGGGAGATAAGTTGAAAATTCGAGCTAAAAAATTAGTTTTTTATTCTTTTCCCTCTAGAATTTGATGATGTCATATAATATTATTTTATTATTTCCATTATTGTTTTATAATTTCCTTAGGATTCCCATTTTAGACCTTAAAAATCCCCTAATGATTCATCCCTTGCTTCATTTATCCAATTTGGTTGGATAATAGAAATGGTGCAAAGCGATGCTTCCACATCCTCATCCTTTCTTGAGAATGCATCTGCCACAACACTTCTCTTCCCTTTTTTGTAGATGATTTCAAAGTCATAACCCAACATCTTTGTGACCCATTTTTTCTACTCTTCTGAAGATAATATTTCTTCTAAAAATATTTAAGACTATCATGATCGATTTTTACCTTCAAGTGTCTTCCTAATAGGTAGGGTCGCCATTTCTTAAGTGCACGTAGTATTTCCCTTCTCGTAAATAGATTTGTATAAATACTTTCTTTTGATTGGACGATTTCAAAAGAAATGGGTATTTCTTCTTGCATTAAAACAACACCAATTCCATTTCATGAGGCTTCACATTCCACAATAAACATTTTTGTGAATTCCGGCGTAGCTAAGACTGATGCTTGGCACAGTGCCTCTTTAAGATGTTCAAAGGCCTTTGTTGCTTCTGGAGTCCAAGAAAATGCATATTTGTTCAATAATGTTGTTAGAGGTCTTTCTATTCTCCCATAATTCTTAGAAAACTTGCTATAATACCCTGTCAACTTGAGAAGTCCTCTTAGATGCTTTATGTATGTGTGGATTTTCCATTCCTTAATGGATTTAATTTTGCTAGGGTCTACCTTAACACCTTCATGAGATACAATATGACCCAAATATTCCACCTCTTGTACTCCAAAGAAACATTTTGGAGGTTTTTGCATATAATATTTTCTCCTCCAATAGTTTTAGCACCCTGTCAACATGTTGAAAATGATCCTTCCAAGACTTGTCGTAGATTAGTATATCGTCAGAAAATACTAACAAAAATTTTCTAAGGAAGGGTTTGAAAATGAAATTCATCAAACCTTGAAATTTAGAAGGTGCATTGGTAAGGCCAAAAGGCATGACCAAAAATTCATAATGACCCTCATGAGTTCTAAATGTTGTTTTGAGAATGTCTTTAGTCTTCATTCTGATTTGACGATATCCTGAACGAATATCCAACTTGGTGAAGTAAATTGATCCATGCAATTCACCAACATTTTGGCATCATTGCCAGAGAAAGTGTTTCAAAGTGATTTAATTTTTATATTGATGTAAAAGAATTCGCTTTTAAAATCAAGAGGTAAGAACCTGTATACCTAGCAAGTAAAGTGCTTCCATACCAGCTCGCTTTTCAGAAAAAGCTTAGAGGTTAAATAGGAATAGATTTTTTATGAATGACTAGGAATAAAAATATATAAAAAAATCCTAAACCCTCACCTAAATCCACAAAACCAAAGGGATCGGTGAACCTTGGGAGAATGAACTTTATAGATAAAATTGTAAGAAAATCAGAGTCTAAAGCATCAGTAGGATTCCAGACTGCATCTGGAAAAATTCCTATTGTAATCCCTCATGTAGCAGACTCACCATTTGTAGCTTATGCTGAGACTCATAGCCAAATTGGAGGATCTGAAGAGAGTCTTCAGGTTACAACAGATTTACATTTTGATCCTCTAGAAGAGGGAAAATCGTGTAACTTAAGAGAAGGAGAGGTAGAAACCAGTGGAACTGCCAAGGCAGGACATCAGTTGTTTGAACAAGGATCTCCTATGATCCCAAATCTAGGAAGTGCTACAAAACCAACCCGGATTGCTAATCCTCCACTTACTCAGTTAGAACCTCCTAAAATCCTTGAAGGATATTGATACATCTTTAAACAAATGGCAAATTAACCACCTTAAGGTCAGACCTCGACATTGGAATATCCCATAGTCGACCAAGTGGCCAATGCGCCTATGAAGGCTATTCCATTGAAGAGCATCCAAACTTTTCATGGCACGACCACAGATGATCCAGATGCCTTCCTGTTCAAGTTTGACATCCTCTATAGAGGGTACGACTACACCACTAACACTCAAAAGCTAAAGCTGTTCCCTTCTACTTTGAAAGGAGCAGCTTTAAGATGGTTCATGGGTCTAGGTGGACGTACTATTAACCCTTGGGATGATATGAAAACTTCATTCCTCACAAGATACCAAGACTTTTGCAAGACCAGGGAGATAAAAGATGAAATCTTTAAGATAGCTGCAAAGGATAATGAAACGCTAGAAGAATATGTCGAACAGTTTCATTATAATTTGCAGAGGTCTCCACACACTACCTTACCAAAAGAAGTCTTAAGAGCTATCTTAATTGAAGGAATGAAAGAAGAATGGATACATAATATAAACTTAATGCGGAAAGGGGATATTTCTCAAGAATATTATGATGAAATCATTTGCTTGTGTATCAGGTCTTCGCAAGGAAGCACACACACAAGAATAGGAAGCTGATATCCCATGAGTAGGGGAAGAAAACTACACAATGGAGGTGTAACACGAATGGAAATCAGTAACCTCCTGGAATATTTCAAGACGGACATTCTCAACATCCTCATAATGTAGCTAGATGTCCTACAGGCTAGACAGAAACAAGCCTTAGCAAAACAAAACTTGGTCTTTTTTTGCCCTCGCTGCTGAAAGAAGCACAACCAATAAGAATTTCCATTGGATATGGTTTAGACATGTGCTATTTGTACTAAGGATCACACCACTAAACAATGTCCATCACTTCCAGGGCTAAAAGTAGTCTTCAAGGAAGTAGAAGAAGAGATAGAGCCAGTGTATCTAATGAACCAGTGTCAACAATGGTAGGCCAAACCTACAGGTATGTCACAAGATGCATCCCAGTTATTTCCTTCTTCATATTTTAATCAACAACAGAACCTTGGGGTAGCATGGCAAGGCCAATCACCTTATTCAAATTTACAATCTCATCCATTCCCTATGACACCATGGCCAACTCAATCCTTTTCAGGTAATGCCTAGCCAAATTCTCCTTTTGCTCCTATTTGGAAAGGTAATCCTTATCCATCCTAGTGACCTGCCTCCACTTCTCAAAATCCAAATTGGTCTACAAATTGGCAGCAACCTTTGGGAATATCCAATACTCCTATGGGTATAGGTCCTCAACCTCAACCTGCATTATTAACTCCTTATTCATTACAACAAAATCCTCAACCTCTTCTACGCCCTTAATTGCCAACTCAACCAAATCTGAATCCCAATAATATTTCGGTTTAGCTGGTGCAGATTGTCAAAAGCTCAGATTATGAGATTGAACAAAAAAATGCAATGATCTTAGATTGAGGTTGGGACATATCATCAACCTTAAGGAAAATAGGGACCAACCGTCAATTGAGATCGAAACCCCACTAGTACATATTCCACCAATTGTAATTGATATCAAAACAAAAAAAGGAGAAGAGACAAATCAGCGTAAAGATCCTGAGGAACTTGTATTCACATCTCCCCCATTCCCTGAAAGGTTGACGATACTTAAGCCAATTGTTTACCCAGATTTTGATCTTGTAGGGGAACTAAAAAATATTTGTATAAAAATTCCTCTCCTCTAGGCCATCCAAGATATTCTCATCTATGCTAAAGCAATTAAAGATCTATGTGTAAATAATTCTATGAGGAAAGAAAAAACTTCACCCACCTTTCATGTTGTAGGAACCTTATCTAATTTACTCTTGGGAGGGGATACTCTAGAAAAATATGAAGATCCTAGGAACCCCATAGTTGTAGTTCAGATATATGGTCATTCCTTTCCAAATACACTAGTTGATTTGGGTGCATCCATTAACATTTTAATAGTAGAAACCTGTAAATCACTTGGTATTATAGCTCTGGAACCAACCACCGCCTTACTAGAACTTGTTGGTCATTCAGTGGTAATTCCAGAAGGAACTTTATAGGAAATTACATATTTTTTTTATCCATAGGAGTATCCAGTAGATTTTCTTGTTATAAAACTCAAGAGTTGATTAGATGGGCACCATATGATTCTAGGCTAACCTTGGCTGACAACAACTGATTCTTATATAGGTTGTCGAGAGGGAAGAATGACTATTGCTAAGGGGGATGCTGTTAAAAAACTTGTTTTATATCCTCCTGCCAAGCCAAGTATGCCCATTGTAAAAATATGTAAACAGCCACCAATATACCTGGAAGAAAGCATCTCTTCACCACTCACAGTAGCAGAGGCACTAGAATTCAAAGATCATACTGAAGATGATGTTATCAACAATTTTATCAATCAGCTAGCTAATGTGAGCAATGTAAAATGTCAAATGTTAAAAGAAATTCTTGATAATGAAGCCTTGGAAGATCCTTTGAAGGATATTGATGATCACCACACCCAAACGATTGCAGTCCATAACAGCAAGTCTATGGAAATTGAAATAGGAAAAGTTTTAAACATTAATGATAGTCTAGATGGTGATCAACAACAAAAGCTCATTTAGGTCCTACAAAAATATAAAGGGGCTTTTGCATGGTATTATCCTGATATGAAGGATATAGACCCACAATTTTTCACACATCACATCTACACCGAAATGGATGCTCATCCTATACGACAGCCTCAGTGGAGATTGAATCTGCATCTCAAGGACATTATAAAGGAAGAATTACAGAAGTTGTTGGATGTGAATTTCATATATCCTATTTCGGATAGAAAATGGGTCTCCCCATTGGTAGTCGTCCCTAAGAAAAATGGGAAGTGGCATATCTATATGGATTACTGGGAATTGAACAAGGCAACAGAGAAAGATCACTTCCCTCTTCCCTTTATTGATCAAGTCCTTGATACTTTGGCAGGGAACTAGTTCTTTTCCTTTCTAGACAACTTCATTAGCTACAATAAGATTCAAATCACCCCTGAAGACCAAGACAAAACAAGCTTCGCCTGCCCCTCGGGTACATTTTCTTATAGAGTGTTAGCATTTGGCTTATGCAATGCCCCAACCATGTTTCAATGAGCCATACTCAACATTTTTGTTGATCTGATAAACGAAGGACTTGAAGTTTATATGGATGACTTTACTCCATATGGGGATGACTTTGATCAAGCACTTCAAACATTAGAAAAGGTTTTAGAATGATGCATTGCTACCAGGTTATGTTTAACCAATGTCAAGTGTCACATGATGACGACAGAAGGTGTAAACTTGGGACATTACTTTTTTGCAACATGGGTATGGGTAGATCCAACAAAAATATAGGTAATTATTTTACTACCTACACCATGTACTCAAACAGAGATACGTAGCTTCCTGGGATATGCAGGCTATTATTGCAGGTTTATCAAAAACTTTTCACAAATTGTTGTGCCTTTATATGCTTTAACTGGAAATGTTCATTTTAAATGGTCTGAAAAATGTGACACGGCTTTTATATGTTTAAAGAAACTAGTCTCGACGACACCAGTATTACGTGGACCAAACTGGGAGCTACCTTTCCACATATCCACAGACGCATCAGATGCAACAATAGGTGTTGTCCTCAGCCAGCAGGAGGACATAAAACCTTATGCTATATATTACATTATCAAAAATATTACTATTGCATAGCTTAATTATATAGTAACATAAAAATAATTCTTAGGTGTCATTTATGCCATAAATAAATTTAGACATTATATAACTAGCTACAAGTTTTTCTATATATTAATCACTCCACCATTAGTTATTTATTTAAAAAACTAGTCACGAATGGTCGAGTATCTCACTCGCTATTACTTTTGCAGGAGTTTGACATCACTATCAAATATCATCCTGGGAAGGAAAACCCAGTCATTGATTTTCTATCTCAAGTCCCGATGGTAAATGCTCCACTGACAGTGGACGACCAATTTCTAGATGAACATTTGTTTGTTGTAGCAATCAAGATGCCATGGTACCTAGATGTAGCAAATTATCTGGAAGTGGGGAAGCTTCCAAGTCATTTGACAGTAAGGGAAAGGAAACAGTTCGTCCAACGCAACACCTGATTCTCTTGGATTGCCATATATCCTTTTCACACAGGGTTCGATATGTGTATTGGCAGATGCATTCACAAGGATGAGCTTTATGACATCTTGAAGGCTTTCCATGATGACCCCTGTGGGGGACACTTTGTAGATCGAAGGACAGGGCATCAGGTACTACAGATGGGCTATTATTGGCCCATTATTTTTAAAGATGCTAAGAAATATGCCCAGGCTTGTGATAGCTGCTAAAGGATGGGCCGACCTGGCCAATCTGATGAAATGTTGCTGCTACCCCAATTTTTCATAGAACCCTTTGAATAATGGTCATTGGACTTTGTTGGCCCATTCCATCCACCATCAAATCAAAAGGACTGCAAATTGTTTCCACGGATTATGTGACGAAATGGGTGGAAACAACAGATTTTCCAAGAGCCATAGAGGAAGTTGTGATTAACTTCCTTTTTGGGCTATTTATGAGCTATGGTTTACCACAGGAAATGATAATAGATGGGGGAGGGAAATTTGTAGGATACAAGATTACAACCACTCTCAAAAACCATCACATTACATAGAATACCACTTCCTTGTATCACCCATAGGCAAACGGGTAGGTTCAGAGCACCAATAATGTCATTGAAGTAATTTTGACCAAGACAGTCTCAACACATCAGCGAGACTCAGCTAATAGACTGCCAGAGGCCTTGTGGGCCTATCACACTACTTGGAGGAATACTACTAGATACTTGTTGTACTAGCTTGTGTTTGGAAAAGAACCTATTTTTTTTATTGAATTCGAAATAAAGACTCTAAGAATGGCTTAGGAAGTGGGATTGGATTTAATAGAAGCCCAAACTAAGAGACTTCAGCAAATCAATGAACTGGATGAGAATTGACTGCTCTCTCTGCAATGGACTACAATTATTCAGTAGAAAATGGCATGGTGGTATGACAACCTTACAAAAAAGAAGATGTTTCAGAAGGGAGATTGGGCACTCCCCTACGACTCCAGGCTCCAATAATTTTCAGGAAAGTTACAAACAAGATGGCTCAACCCTTATGAAATTCAAGAGGTACATAACAATGGTACTCTCACTTTGACTACCATTGACAGTATGGTCATTCTTTCAAGGTGAATGGGAATCGGGTGTGTCTTTATCACAATCCACTCACCAAGGATTATTTCTACCAACATGTAGCAAGGACCCCACTATGCAAAGTCTAGCTACAGGGAGTGATGACCCGACAACTTTTCTTTCATAAATTGTGATTTTCTTTAATTGTAAATAATGTATATATTACTTTTTCCAATTGATTGCAATTCATTTAGGCATCACCATGTAGATCTGAGTATTTTCCTTGTTTTGGGTGTTTGATAAATGGTGTTCAATCTATTGAATGATTGTTATTTAATCAATTGAACAACACTTAGTTTGTATTTGCGATGTTGTTCAAATGATTGAATGATTGTTGTTCAATCAATTGAACAACACTTATTTTTGTGTGTGTATTGATGTTCAATCGATTGAACGATTGATGATCACTCTATTGAAGAAGACTTATTTTTCTGTTTATATTGTTGCTAAATCAATTGAACAATTTTTGTTCAATCAATTGAATAGCACCTTGTGTGTTTTGTTGTTCAATCGATTGAACAATTATTGTTCAATCAATTGGAGAACATTTTTTCCATTTTTTTTATTTCATTGTTCAATCAATTGAACAACACTTTGTGTGTTTTGTTGTTCAATCGATTGAACGATTGATGTTCGATCAATTGAAAAACACTTTGTGAGTTTTTCTATTCAATAGATTGAACGATCGTTGTTCAATCAATTTAACAACACTTTTTGCATTTTTTTATTTTTCTATTCAATCAATTGAACAACACTTTGTGTGTTTTGTTGTTTAATCGATTGAAAGATTGTTGTTCAATCAATTGAATAATTTTTTTTTCATTTTTTTATTTTGTTGTTCAATCAATTGAACAACACTTTGTGTGTTTTCTTGTTCAATCAATTGAACGATTTTTGTTTAATCAATTGAATAACACTTTTTCTATTTTTTTGATTTTTCTATTCAATCATTTGAACAACACTTCGTGTGTTTTTCTGTTCAATCAATTGAACGATTGTTGTTCAATCAATTGAACAACACTATTGCGTTTCTTTTTTTTTTTTGTTCAATTGATTGAACGATCATTGTTCAATCAATTGAACATCACTTTTTGCATTTTATGATTTTTGTTGTTCAATCGAGTGAATGATTGATGTTCAATCAATTGAACAACAATCTTTGCATTTTACAATTTTTGTTGTTCAATCAATTGAATGATTTCTGTTCAATCAATTGAATGATTTCTGTTCAATCAATTGAACAACACTTTTTTTGTTTTATTATTTTCGTTGCTCAATCGATTGAATGATTGTTGTTCAATCAATTGAACAACACTTTTGCATTTTTTTCTTTTTTGAATTTTTTGTTCAAACGATTTAATGATTTTTGTCCGATCAATTGAAAAATACTTTTGTGTCAATTTTGTTGTTCAATCAATTGAACAACACTTTTTGCATTTTTGTGTTGATTTTTCTTTTTGTGTGTAATTGGTAGAATAAACAAATGTGATTTCTCTTTGTTGTTTCATCGTCGGTCACTCTTTTTGTTATTTTTCTTTCTCTTTTATGTTTCAAATGAAAACCATCTGGTTAGTATTGTGCCTAAGATAAAGAAAAAAAGTAAGGTTAATATCATTATGACCTATAAAACCTTTTGATGTTCATCTTTAATCAATAGCTAACATCGTTCATCTTTATAATGAATGGTTGAATATCTTTTCTTTGGACACATCATAAAATGATGTATTATTTTAATACCATGTTGGTTTATCTTTCACACTTTCAAATGAATAAATCCCTTTGATATGATGATATGGGGGTAAAAGTATAAACTTTCATTGGAATTTTTCTTACTTCCTATACCATCCCTGACCCTTAAGAAGTAAATGAGCCTCCCTCTTTTTACAATAAAAGCATGAAAATATGAAAATATGAAAATAAAGAAATATGAAAATGCAAAAAAAGAGGATAGGGGGTCTTATCATGAGCTAGCCTACCATGATCATAAGGATGTAATAGGTGACATTTCATTTTGACCACCAAACCAAGGTAATGACCTTTTTGATAATTAAAACTATCAGAAGGATAGGGGGTCTCATCATGAGCCAACTTGATTACTTTGTTATATCATGGTGAATGAAACTATGATTATATGTTCACCATGCTAGCATAGTGGTCTCTTTATGACAAGAAAAGAAAAGAATCATCTACATACTAAAAGGAGGACTCTAGCTCATTTGTGGGGTTAAAAATAAACCATGTCGAGGCTATGAATGCCTACTGGTAGTAGTGGCTCTGCTTATAGTATTGGAGTACTGTCTGACATTGCCAAATGATCTATATCATACTAGCACCTATGGATTTGTTTCTAAAGGAAATTTCCCATTTGAACAACACTTCTAAAAAGCCAACATGCATGGTAACTTATGTTACATTTTCATGATATCATATTTGTCCAATCACTTTATGACAGTCATTAATACTTACCATCGGTTATCCATTGTTACTAATACCACTTAAGGTAAAAATATTTTGATATAATGACTTAAATCTTTGTTTTAATTTATGGCCAATGCAAATCCAATGATGTCTACTGCTTTAATTACCTTGTCGTGTATTGTGCCACATTTTATTGATCGGTTTCCTGCATTTATGTATTACTGATGCTTTCTCATGTTTTTCCCATGCTTTGCATACATGGACTCCCTTTTCTAATTGGAGGGGGGATGGTCTGCATACGAACAACATGTGTGACAGTTTGTAGATAATTGTGTGATAAGTATTAAACTGATTTTCGGGTTAAGGACGACATGATCATTGTGTATGTGTAATTATTATCAATGTATTTCTGATTGGACGAAGGACAACAACCATTATGGATTGCATGTAGATTTATTACGAGCCTACATAAAATATTGCTAATGAGACAAATGACTTGACTATATATGATGTTAATTACCAAAACAATGTCATTTTCCTATTAATTTCTTTAACGTTCTTTGATGTTGTTCTAAATTGCGAAAGTGTAAGGCAAGTCCATGCAAGTGAACCAGTCATAGGGAAAAAACATCCATGGGAGATAGAGCCATCCCAAATGAGCCCACAGTGCTTATGGTATAGGACCAAGCTTGTACATTTCTTGAGCATGCTGGATGGCTGCAATATTTGAATAAATTTCAGGGATTTCACGGAGAGATGACACTGAAATTCCTACATAATTTGCACAATGGAAGTGCCACAGTAAGAGGAAGGGACATAACGATCTCCGAAGAAGTCATAGCCAAAGTCACTAGACTTCCGGCTAAGGGAACAAAATGGACAGAAAAACATGTCCTTCTGTACAATGCGGTCATAGTATTCTAGGACCCAGGCGAGTAGTTGGTGTGAATAGAGAAATGGATTCACCCTTCAGCGTTAAGACAACCATGGCAGGAATTGGCAGTCATTGTGCAAAGGTACATCACATGCGATGATTGATAAGACATGGTAAAGTCTCACCAACTAAAAATGTTAGCCATCTTAAAATAGAAAATTTTAGTTAATTTGTAATTTTAAGTGAATTCCCTATTGAATGATGTTGCTCATTGAGTTAGGAAAGTAAAGGACCCACACACAGTCACCATTCATCATGGGATGAACAATTTGATTATTATGCATGGACTAGCCCAACAATAGCTAACGTAGGAAAATATTATAAATCCTACTATGGCCCCACCTACAGAAAACCCAACAACATAACAACAGGGGCCAAGAACCCCAGGTCTGAGAAGGACACTGAAAAGGAAGGACTCCTATGTGCCCTTGCACCTAGTAAAATGAAGGTTCTCTGTGCGGGTTAAGTCGCAGCGGCAGAACCCAATTCAAAAAAATGAGGTCGAGCCATCTCACACACCACTTCCAAGTCCACAAAATGACCCTTTGCAAAACTATGAGGAAGAGGTGGCCAGGGTATTGGAAAACATGGGGATATTTGTGAGGGAAGAGAAAAATCTGAGAATGTTGAAGGACAGAATTGTGCCCCCAAACAGTTTGTCTCTGCTAATAGCCTTGGTTATGATCAAACCCTCTCATTTAGTAATTTTTTAGAAGAATGAAGGGAACTAGTCCCTTATATGGAAAAACCCCTGAAAGCAGAAGTGCATAAAGAAGAAACCATTAGAGAGGAAGATCAATCAACAACTATTGGTCCATTGGACCCCCCAGCTGAAGGAAATCCTACAAATGAAACCCTTGGAGACTAAAATCAACTAGGAAATGCTAGTTTTATGAACTCCCCCAAGGACGAGGCCCACCTAGAAGAAAGCCCTGAGAATGATAATTTCTCAGGGGACATTATTCCATTAGGGTATCCTGAGAGAAAAATTCATGATGCAAAAGAACTGGAAGGTGAAGCTCCATCGAGAGATAGTGTTCCAAATGAAACCCTCGCTGATGCCAACACAATTCCACCTCAGCAAGAACCTGAGGTAAATGCAACTGCACCACCACCAGTTGGAAGTCCCACAATAAAAAATCCTAGAAGGACAATTTCAGAAAAGTGCTTAAAAAGTATAGAAATAAAAGAGAATAATTGGGCAGCTAAGACAGTGGTTAAAACAAGTAATCATAGTTAGAAAATTGAAAGTGGAAATGGAGACCATAGGGACACAGACAGAACTTTTTTTTGGAAAAAATGTTGAAACCCAGACTGAGATTCTTTTGGTTTATTCAAAGGAAACTTAGATAGAGCTATGTCTTGTAGAAGACAGTGAAATGAAAACTGAAGACCCTTGTGTTTTCCCACGGGAGACCCAAACAGACTTCCCTACTATGAACATTGTCATTCAAACTAATGTTGAAGAAAGAATCTTAGTTGATTATTGCATGATTCAAGAAGCATGAGAGGTTGTTGTCTAGACTAAGCCTATGGAGACATAAGACAATGAGGCCCAAACAAAGGAGACACTTGCTTTCATTCCCCTAGTAAGGGAAACAGTCATTAGAAAATTACAGGATGAACTAACTAATGTCCAATAAGAATTAACTTAGCACAAAGAGGAACTAGTGCCCCTAGGTGTACATCAAGAATTAAAGAAGAAGTTTTAGGAACTCATAGCCATTGAGGATGAGACCTTTGCTTAGTACAAGGATGAGTAAAATGGGTTGAAAAATCATAGGACAAATTACAAAAGGATAAAGAGCTATTGGAGACTGTATTCTCTCTTTATTCAGACACCCTATCGTGCTGAGCTCCTACTACAAACTATGCATTATTCCTCCTAGAAAGGTACCTCCTACTAAAAATCAAGATTGTTAAGGCTCGCAAGTCTGTGGAAATCAAGACTACCCCGAAGTTTGTCAAGTGCTTCAGAGAGCAGAATGAGCAAGTACAATGCCTCTTGTGTGAACTTTATATCCATAATTTCTTTTTAGAAGATTACAATGATAGAAGCCTTGACCCCTTTATAGGGGATCTCCAATTCCAAGCCTTCCTTTCCTTTTCTACTAACCAAATAAAATGGGCCAAGGCCCATAATACTTTTAGAAAATGAGAATATTCCATCGACCTATGGGTTAAGGGGGAGCCTACAAAACCCCTGCATCTCTCTGTCAGGCACAAGAAATTTATGAAGCGAGCTAGTGTTGTGCACCAGTTAGGGTCATTCCACATAGACATTTTACAAGTTGGGAAGGAGTACTTCCAGGAGATCAAGGAATAAGCCTTGTACGCAACCAGACAAAGGTGGGAAGTCTCTAGCAATACTGTCAGGAACAAAGAACCATTCGGATACCGTAATTTTAAAGTTGCCTCCTCTTGCTTCCATAAATACAGTAACATGGCCTTAACCATGGGGCCCAAATGGATAGGATGTTGGTATAGGAGCCCAATCATATGGTATCCCCTAGACAGGTACCAGTATGATTATAGCCTGACATATCAAGAGGTGAACTAGGCTATCACTGTGCTTAAGAAGAAAAATGATTTCAGAGTTTATAAGGAGGAGATATATCCTGCCTATTCCCTAACTCATCTGCACCTAAACCATTTAATTGCATGAGGAAATGCAATAAGGTAAGCTGGGGAGTATGTTGGGACAAGAAAAAGGTACATTTTCTCCTTGTAAATAGATTTATTTATCATTTTTCTTCACATGTCTAGCTTTGTTTTATGGATAAAAGTAGAAGAAACACAACTAAAGTTGGTTAAACGTAATCAGTAACAAATTAGATGAATCTAAGTAGGAAAAATTGACTTTTACTCTCTTTATGTGTAGAAGATGTGAATTGGATGATGGTTGTTCAATCGATAGGACAACAACATCTCATAAAGGAAAAATACAGAGTTAGAGGCAAACCAGGACAACAAAAGACGAGGCAGTCCGATGTTATTTTATGACAGGATGAGATCGAGTATTGCAAAATCATTAGGATCCTCTCATCCTAAGGATTTTCTTTCATCTATTTACTTTTCTAAATGTTATATATAACGCCGAAAGGAAAACTACATGGCTAGTTCAGAAATTCACAGTTGTAACTATTCTTTTTGCCATATAATACTTTCATCTTGGTGATGTTGTAACTCTATTACTTGTTTTAATGAAGAATATTGTGTTTAATTTATAATGATCTTCAGAGTATCTAATAGCGGGGCATTTGGAGACTTTGGGCTTAGTCAAGAGAAGATCTACTGCTTTACCTATGTTATAATTCTTTCTGTCTATTCTTTACTGTTTGTTGTTGTTAAGTTGATATCCTTTTGATTACTGTGAGGATTGGCTATTCCAATTCATATTTGTTGTTTATTCAAGATTCATATTTAGTTGTACGTCAGATATGTGTGATGCTCTTGATTGAATTGGTTATGATTAGATCATTGTTCATTCCAAGTAATGTTATCATAGATCTCAAAGACGTAATCAATTGCTTTCTGTAGGATGCTTACATGGTTATTTGTTGTTCATTTATTACTTTTTGTTCATTTATGACTTGATGTTCAATTAACATTTGTTGTTCAATTTTTATATTTTTCTTTCATGACTAAGCGAGTTAGTTTCAATTCCATTTGAGATTGCCAAGTGTGATTCAAATTCATTTGCTTTCATAATAGGTTAAGTAGAATTGCAAAGTGTGTTATGAATTTCTTTCAAAGTGGTTTGGATTAGATTTAAAAGAGATAGTCATTAGCTATTGAAATGATTCCAATTTCTTTCATTGTCAGTTAACCTTTTAATTCACGGCATATATCATGCTGACATTCTTGAAATAAAAATACTTTCCTTGGGTTGAAAATTCATGTAGAATTTAGATTGCCTGTAAAAAGACATCTTAGTGCACCAATAGACACAAAAGAGAATTTGAAGATTAAAGAGAGATAACTGAATATGGAAAAGGAAAGTACATCACAACATTCGAAAAAAACTAGACAACATGTGATGAGATCAAAAAATTGAAGGAAAAGTTGAAAGGCAATATGTCTCTAATATAGGATAGACATATCATTTGGAATGACAACATTCAACAGGTGAAAGTAACTTGGGATTATATGTTGATTATGGTAGAGGAGAAAAACATTTTCAGATATTTAGAAGAGATCATGTCTTCTAGTAAAGAAAAGTCCCAACGAAGTTCCCAGTGATCAAAGAAAATAATTGACTTTCTTAATTCTAAATCATCTCAAGAGTTAAGAATTATTGAGATTAAAGACATAACGTCTCTTGTTCTGGAAATAAATGAAATGGTACAAAAGAATATTTATAGAAAAAATATAGAGGTAAAGTTAAGCAATCTATTTTGAAATGCAATACATACTTTGACAAAAATACTAGTGAAGGATTTCCCTCATGTTTGGATCAGCAAGGTAATATACTCACCTGGTAGACATATGAGACACTGTTGGATGAGGAAAAAATTAAGATTGATTCTTCACATGAGAAAACAAAAATATTGAAGGGCGCTACCATTGTTAATTATTTGCATTGAGATTTACAATTTCTATGGTTGGTCAAAACCCTCTTCAAAACAAAACCAACCTACAACTGAATTACCAACTTTCAGATGGCACATGTTAGGTTTATTAAGTTCCCAAGTTCAGACTTATCAATATGGAAAAAATGCATAGAGTTGATGTCACCAAGTGAAGCATCTAAACCTGGAACTTCTACAAGCGAGGCAACTCAAAAATCAGAGGTCACCCAATGAAAATCAGCCACATAGTTTATTTCATAAAATATTTCAAAGGATATTGTATATTGTAAATTTTAGTTAATGTGTTTTAAGTTTTAAAGTTTAAGCCATCGGGAGGACCAAATACACCATAGAGTAGTTTCTAAATTAGTTTAAATAGTTTATGGAATGTGATCATTTTTATAACTGTAATCTTTGTAGTTTCACTACAAAAAGACTTCAAAGAACCAATTTTGCGGTTCCAAATTTTGACTTTAGAGAGAAAAAGTTGATGTGTAATGTGTTATCTTAACCTGATTTTGATAAAATCTTCTTAGATGATTCTAAACTAATTTTTGGATATGATATGTGTTTCTTACTATTGTAAGTCATTTATTGTTTCCTCTTCTTTTGGAAAAATGTAAGGAAGTTGCTAATTATTTTTATAATATAGAATTTGTTTCCCACAGTACCTGTAAATTTTAATCCAATAGCCTTAAAATTGCACTCCATTTTTCTACACATACATTCGTTCTCTAAGTCTCTTATGCATCCTACTAAGGTT
Source organism: Pinus taeda (assembly GCA_000404065.3). Taxonomy (NCBI): domain Eukaryota; kingdom Viridiplantae; phylum Streptophyta; class Pinopsida; order Pinales; family Pinaceae; genus Pinus; species Pinus taeda. Next base: position 11,720 of record APFE031095067.1, on the reverse strand, counting down.
TAAATAAAATATTTTGTAGTTTCAACCTTTTGTTTTGAACCTTCCATTTTTCCTTTTCTCACCCTACTACAAGTTTTTATTCATTTTCATAGTTAGTGAGGCCATCCTAAGAAGTATTTCTATTTCAAGTTTTTCTCTATAGTACCAGTGATAATCATCTTTTTATAATCATAATGGGACAATATTTATTATCTCTTTGTTTAGATGTCCTATACACTGACCCCTTCTTAGCCAGAGATTGTCTTTAGGGTTACAACAAGGTAGATAACACAATGATATCTAAAAACATTAATTTATGGGACTTATCCCCTGCTATAGGAAGATCAAACTTGGTTGCCTTGGAGCACTAAATACTCCTCACTATAGCTGCACCGTCACTATGGGAGCATGATCCTAGTTTTTAGGATTTTTTTAAGGGAAATAAGTTGTACTTTAGAGGAGGTTTCCCATCCCTAGTCTTGTATAAATAGAGGGCTAGATCATCCCATTAGGCCATCAATATATAGTCAAATTTAGAGGAAACATTAGCAATAGAAACCTTTGGGAGTTTCATTATTTCAAAAAAAATTAGGTACAAGAAATTTTCAAGTTAATGAAAGACATATGTTCTTCTTAAATTATGTTCCTTCAAGTATGTAAGCTTCCTTGGGTTAATGCCCACCTTAGGTGCTCAAGATCCCTTCTCTATTATTATGTTTTTTGCACTTGTCTATTTCTATAAATTATTTCTGAGTATTTTTTATGTGAGGTTAAATAGTTAGCTTACTTATAGTCTTTTCTTGCATAGTACTTTGAGTACTAGATGGCAGATTTATAAGTGATTTGTTTTTCAACTATCATCTTGTTGCATGTATTTGAAGTCACTTTAGTTTCTCATATTCATTTTTTGTCTATCATTATTTCTTGTCGCAATTGTACAGTCCCTTCACTAGTACAAAATGGTTAATAAGTTACTAAAAAAAGGACTAAAATTTGCATATAAATTACCATTTTTTAGTCGGTGATCAATACTAGCTAATTTATAGTATCTTATAATGTGACCAACTTTTAGTCATTTTTATCTTAGTCATTCATTTTCTGTCTCAATTTCATCATCTAGTAGTATATTTAGTCATAAATTTGGTCATTAATTTAGTCATATACCACAAAATGTATTAACATATGATCACCCAAGAAAACCAATTAATGAACAAAAAAATATGACAAAAAATGTTGGTCGTGTTATAAGATACTGTAAACTAGCCACTAGTAGTCATATATATGCAAATTTTAGTCATCGTTTGAAACCAATTAATGACCAGATAAATATGACTAAATTTTGGTCGTATTATAAAATACTATAAATTAGCTATTAATAGTCGTATATATGCAAAATTTAGTCGTCTTTTGTAATCATAAATTTATCATTTGCAATGGTCATTTATGTTTTTTTTAGTAGTTCCATATTCATTATATAAACAACTAATTTAGTCATATATTCATTTTATTTATGTTCATCATTAGTCAATATAAACCACTAATTTAGTAGTTTTAGATTGATTTTATGTATTCATTATTAATCAACATAAATTAATCAGTGTGATTTTTCTACTAAATCAAAAAAAATCATACAATGTGAATGTTTATGTAATATAAAAACTTAAAGTTACATATGTTAATTAAAATACTAAACAATATAAAGTTAAACTATAAAAAATTTCAACCACAAATTATATTATATGAAATTTCAAGTATTACAATATGAGTTTCCAACTTAATATTGGTTGGATTAAAATTTACACATGAAATGTTGTTTCATTACTTCAAAACATTATCATTGCATTTGCAAGGCATTGCGGGTGAATTCACCAACTCTAGAAACTTGACCATCAGTCTCTATGTGTGTCTTATGTGGGATATTGGCTCTAAGAGTATCACTAGACTGATTCTCTTCTTTCTCTTTTTTCGTTTGTCGCTCAAGTGTTATTGTTTTCCTATTTCTTCAATTCTTGCTTCATACCATCAATATTGAGTTCCTTTTCTCAAAAGAAAAGAAGATATAGTGCAGAGTATAAGCCATGAAAGACGATGAACACTAGAATATAAAATAAAGTATACCATAAAGGATTTACATGACATATACCTCAACATCAACAATGTCGAAGCCATTTTTCCCCGTAAAAGCAAGAAACTTGAACAAGTTTTCTTTAGTTGGGCGATAGTGGCCACTATGTGGCTAGATGACCTATATAAACAAAGAAAATAAAATGTCACCGTAGAAAATAACACCTTAGTAACTTAGTATTCAACATGAAGTAAAAGCTTAGGCACAATCATACCAACTAAGTTACATGCTAAAAAGTTCAGGCTGTAGATAACTTGTTAAAACAAATAATCTAAGATGTGTTGTCTAATCCTTGTCATTTTATTCGAAAAAACATTTCACTCTCTAACACATGAACTTGGTCAAGTATATAAACAACATGTGCTCAAATAACAACATGAAAGTAAACTTTTCTAATAGTGATGAAAATCTTTTAACATAAAACAACTAAAAGGATTTCAATCAATATCGTGAATAATAATTTCATCTTCAAAATTTGGTTATTGTTTAAATGGACATGATACCATGTATTTTCAATTTCATAGTTAAAATAATTTCATGGTTAAAAGAGAAAAAAACAAAATAAATGCTCAAAGTACAATCAAACAATAAAGAGAAGATATCATGCAATGGACATTGCAATTATAAAAAAATTGTTTACCTATCCACCGATGTGTTCTTTGGTATTCCTAGAACATTTTTTTGCCCAAAATAACCAATGATGTGAAAGAATCACAACATTAAAAACCATATTAATCCATACTAGAAACATTTCCAAAGTCGATAGCTCAGGTGCATGAAGGATCTCCAACAACAAATGAATCATATCTAAGTCGTGTTCCATATTGTCTCCCCATACTTTTTCCAATCACATTTCTTGTAACTTTTCCACACCATAGTCAAGCAGTAATCAAGCAAAGGCATTGACATCTGTTTTTATTCTTTATATCTATAAACTTCGAATCTAAAAATCTTTTAACATAAAACAACTATAATACTAATATTAACTTCAAGTTTTGGATGTTGTTTAAATGGATATGTTACCATATATGTTAAATTTTATAGTTAAAATACAAAACAAAATCAAAGTAAAAGTTCAAAATACAATCAAACAATAAAGAGAATATTTCATGGAATGGGCGTTGCAATTATAAAAAGTTTTTTTTACCCATCCACGAGTGTCTCGCATTCCTAAAATTGCTTGCCCAAAATAACCACGAGGTGAAATAATCACAAAATAACCATGCGGTGAAATAACCATGTTGAAGAGCATCCTTTGTAGAAGCATCCAACATGCAAACCATTGAAGAGTGCACGGATACTATCTCCAGAAATATACCTTCTGTATATTTGGCCTAAGATCCAAAAAAAATGAGGTGCACTATTTAGATTAATGTCTGGTGATACTCTAGCTTCTTCATTGATATCTTGAAAGTAGCCAACAATTGCACTAATCAAAGAAAAAATATAATAAATCATTCTTACATGTTAGTACTGTTTAGGTTGGGGAATTGCAAGTTTTTTTAGAATATCATAACCAATGAATGAGTTTTGGATCATAGATATTATATAGTATGAAAGGTATATAATGTTGGAAGCTAAAAAAAAGCCATGAAAAAATAGGAAAAGCATGAAACAACTATGAGAAGTGGCCCTAAATGTAAGAGAACCAAAAAGTACCAAAAAAATTCAAGATCTTTCAAAATTATTCATCACCAATAATTTCATATTTCCTAGTAAGAACTAAAACCCAAATAATAAGATCCATCCAAGTTATAATGGTCACAAGAATATCCAACTGCAAATTTCTTCCACTCATATAAGTAGGAAAACACTATAAGACATTGATCATAGTGGGTTACATGGCTTCTCACTAATCAAGAGAGTGAAATAATATATTTGTGATATTTCCATTGTGATTATGTAAGAAACTGCCTTTATTTGATTCATTTCCTATGCTTCACCTTTGTCAGGGAAATCTAACTAGGAGGAAAGGTGTGTTATGATCATAACCCTATTTCTTGTTATCCATGCAAGGAGCTTTCATGGACCAAAGTATAGTCTTATGCACTTTTCTATAAAGGTAAAAGGTGAATTGATATGGGAGCCACTGAGAAAGGCTTTTTCCTATCATATTGTTGGGGTGTGATTGATTATATAATGCTAACTGTTAACACCCAGGTTGTTCCCTTTGACTCCCAAGGGAATACGGCCAGGGTAACCACTAACCAATCTTTGGATAACAGCTTCTAGCCCAGCTGTGATCAGAGAGGGCTCTCTCTTTAAGGTTTGTCTCTATTCTGTGGAGATTTTAGGCTAGTTATGAAGTAAGGGTTTTGGTTTATGCTTGGTTGGAAGGATGTCTTTCTGTACTTAAAGTGGAGATCTGCAGATAATGTTAGTCCATTGGGCAATGGAGTCTGTGGCTATTGGTTTCTTGAAATCTTGAGGTCGAGCAGCTAGAGTTACAGGGCCATTTAAATACTTCATGGAACAAACTTGAAAGTATGATGGTGGAATGTGAACAACTAGTGAAAAGCAATTAAGAATTTTCCACTAAGCTGAGGTGTGAGAAAGAGACATAGTCCTCAGGAGCAAACTTGAATTCCTGGAAACAATAATCACTGTGAAAGATATAGTGTGAAGGGGTAGCATTTAAGAATTACAGCTTCATTACTATAACTGAAGAAAAACATTCAAAATAGCTTAGATTGAGTTTAGGGTAATCTGTGATTAAATCCTAGAACTATTCGTTTTCCTTGCTATTAACTGTAAGACACAAGAAACATGAAAGATATATGAAAGTTAACAAAACACATAACAAAGAGTTATAAGAAAAACTTATTGTGCCATGAAATACGCAGGAATCCTATAACTTTCAGCTAAACACCACAAAGCATCAAGCAACACAGAGCTTTGGAAATTCCATCATCATTTGTATTACTTCTCTGAGAGTTTACAGTAAAAGAACAATAGAATAGATATCAACAATATTCGACATCCAACGTCCAACCCTTGCTATCTCATGCGAGGGGGAATATATAGAAGTCTCTTATACAAAATATCTCAGGTATTGAGTCATCTGAGAAATAAAATATCTTCATTAACTCGTACAGAAATAGTAGATAAGAAGTTATTACAGCCTTTAATACAACATAAATGCTCTTTACTCCTGTCAAAAGATTTCGACCTTTGGAGCTCACTGAGTCGGTTGATACTTTGTTATAACTGTTGAATGACGTGTCTGTGCAGCTCTGTCCTTCTGTAGCTTTTCGGCCCTGTCACCTGTGACTGCCAGTGCTGCTGTGGTGGCCGAATGGTTGTGCTGAGTTGGCTCAGCCTTCTCTCTGCATACATGCTGATATATCCTTATTTTCCTATGTATGACAATTTAAATATTTCAAAAGGAAAAAACATAATTACTGGCTTTGGTTTAACAGTAATTGTATCAAACTACTCCAGACTTCCTGTGTAGGCAATTGATGCCTCAAAATTGACCCCATGGTCTCATCTACCTCTGTATACTTATAAAAATTGGGAGGCTCATCAAACAAGTGAGTAATTTCATTCATAATGA
>APFE031095066.1:17785-28524 GCA_000404065.3 Pinus taeda | reverse complement strand
CATTCAGACAATTCACCTGAGTCTCACCCACTGCAATTCATTCATGCTTCATTCCTTCATGACCGCCACCCTGAACCCTCATATTGTCAGTTTGTTTTCACCTCCAAAATCATTTGCTTCGTTCCATGTCGTTGATGTGGGATTCATTAAGGACCTCCTGCGATGGGCCGCTTCTTGTCGACATCAGCTCATTATCCAAGAAGTTGACTTAGGAACAACCCTTTCAGTACTTTGAAGCTTGCATGCCTCAATGGCAAGTTTCTCACTTTCGATGACAGGTTTACATTAATGGCCTTCAACCGAAAGATTTTGTGTGGTGTTCAACATCAGATCATATATTCACACCATGTGAATTGTACTGTAGTGCCTTGAGGGTCATTATCATTATCGGTGATTCCTCTTGGGCCTGTTAACAACTTACATCATTGGCTGGTAATCAGGGGATGTCTTTCTATGTTCGACTTCAGAACATCTTTTCACATGGATCGACTTGTACATCAGGCAAAGATTGAATGAGTTTGAAGACCCCAGATCTAGTTTCATCCATCCGGGCTGCAATATATACAGGAAAATAAAGACAACAAATGTACACGGAAGCTGCACAGATGATCATCCAAGCTAAGGGATGATGACTCTACAAGAATCACTAGTCTGCGATAGCAGACGATTATCTGTCCTATGTACATGAAAATGAATTTATAAAGCTGAGCATGGGAATGCCCGCCTCAGCTAGATCATGAAAATAATATGAAGATGATGTATTGTATTGTATTTTATATAGGTCACCATCTAATTCGAATACCTCGAATCCTCATGATAAAGCATTTCACCCGACATCAGAAGATTTACGACCTCATGCTTTAGGGGGAAACTATTATAGACATATTTGGGCACTCCAACCCCAATCACATATGTTGATAAACCAAGTGCTCTTAAACCCCTAAAAGTGTTGTTTCACACCCTAAAGAATCATGGTCAACTGATTACATAATTTCCCAGAAGTTCCACCTGAAAAACCATTCAAAACTGGCCAAAACTGGACCATATAGACTACTCCATGGTCAAGGTGCAATGCATACTCGCTACTACACTAGCCATGTGCGATGCATACTAAAAGAGCCTTCTGTGGGGTGCGATGAGCAAGAGTAGACAAATGGCAGAGACAATTTGCTAAGTGGAAATCCAGAGAATATTCTAGAAACTTCTCATATGACACTTGCCTCTCTAAATTAGCCCAAGGATGAGTAAGAGATCAATGAAATCTCCAAGTGGAACCAAGTACTATCAGTGGAATGACACTAATCAAAAACCCAGAGCTGACCCACCCCTCTACAAATATCTATAAATGGATCCCTCATCTGAGAAATCTAGAGGCAGGAATTTTGTAATTTGTAAGGAAGTATTATTGGTTTCTCTTTGAGAAGAGACATTGTATTGTTGGGTGATCTTGTTTTTCATGAGGTGAAGAGGGCTTTGATGTTGGGAGGATGATGTTAGATCAGACAGCTGGGTTGTAATCCTCTCTTCTACTTCTACTATCAATAAAGTACTTTGGGTTTTCCTCCATATAATCGTGTATTTGTGAATCTTGTTATTTGTAGATGCAATTGTATGGTCAATGTATTTCTGATTCTGCATTGTTTATGATATCATAGATCGAGATGCTTTGGTGGTGTTTTGTTGCTTTACCTCTTCAGGTATTCTCTAAAGCGGAACAAGTAGGAGAGGAGTGGAAAACTCTATCAAGGGAGAGAGGAAACAAGCAAGGAGCCAAGCGGAAGATACAAGTTGGTCCTCTTTGTTTCTCTCTTATCTATCGTACATAAAGGAAATCTCGAAGTGTTTTGAATTGTTTGTTTCTAAGATAGCTACCCGTCTTAGTGGGACTAGCAGATCGAAAAGACACTAGTTTTCCCGGAAACCCCAATGGGAGTTTTCACTGGAATTTATAAACACTTCACATCTGGGTACTTTATCGCATTTTGCAGTTCGGCGGAGAACCAACGGCAGCCTTGAGCAGACTTGTTCTTCCTGTGACATGCGATTTTCAATCTGTGATTTATCGCATTGCAACCTAGTAACTTCCGGGGGTCGATTTTGACCTGATCTCCCCCCATCGATCTGTGATTGTGATTTGCAATGGCCTTATCGCATCGCAACCCTAAACTTGTCGAGGCCAATTTGTAACGCCTTTCTGCCTGTGACTTGCGATTTGTGATATGCGAGGACCAATGGGGGCCTGCCACTTGGTGTTGAAAATAGCAACAAGAAATGCTAAAAATAGAAATGTTAAAAATAGCATTGCTATAAATAGTATTTTAGGTACCAGTGTTGGACATAGCAAGAAGGAATGAAAAATGGAAATGCTAAAAATAGCATTGCTATAAATAGTATTTAGGGATAGATTCCAATTTTAGTTAGTCCCTGAACTAAAATTGAGAAGTAAAATTTGAATTTGATCTTAGCAAATGTTTGATTAATAATTAATTAATTCATATTGAGTTAATTAGTTGGAGAAAATGAAACATGAAGTCTATGTGAGGACATGCAACATTTATCCCATTGCTTGAGGAATTTATCCCTTAGTTAAAGAGATAAAGATGAGTTGTAATTTGAGTTGTAATTAGTTAGCTCAATTAACTGAGTTAAGTCTAGTTAGATTAGTTCAAATAGTTTGTTGAACTAATTGTGAGTTCAGTTAGTTAATGCATGCATGCATGTAATTGCTGCACTTTAGATAAGAAAAATTGAAAATTGATCTTAGTAGTTGTTTGCAAAATAATTAATTAATTCGTCTTGAGTTAATTAGTTGGAGAAAATCAAACATGAAGTCTATGTGAAGACATGCAACAGTTTTCCCTTTGATTGAGGAAGTTATCCCTTGATTAAGGAGATCAGGATGAGTTCTACTGAGTTGTAATTAGTTAGCTTAGTTAACTGAGTTAAGTCCAATTAGATTAGTTCCAATAGCTTGTGGAACTGATTGTGAGTACAGTTAGTTAATGGGTGCATGCATGTAACTACTGCACTTCAGATAATTGAATATTCTCTCATAAATAACTCATGCATGTTAGTTCAGTCAGAGACCCAGTTGAGATCAGGGGAAGGGACAGTATACTATCAGTTTGAGGATTTTTCCTATATAGGAAACTCATCCATGTAGAAGGAATTATCTCCTTCAGGACTGCACAGTTACTTTTGAGTTTAATGTGTTGTGTGAGAGGTAAATTCACATAGGTGGCAGCATTGGACCCCAAGGAAAACTGCGCAAGGAAATAGGAGGCTTGGAGGGTAGAGGAGAAGGTTTGTGAGAGGCATTTGACTGTCTATGAGCAGCAGAGGGATTGTACTGAGAGTTGGATAGCTTGTGAGCTAAAGCTTTGTGTAATCTAGACATATTTCTACTTGTACGATAATACAGAGATTGGGGTTTTTAGCTGAGCCTTTCCCCAGAGTATTCTTCTGTGTTCATGTGTGATTGATTTCTCATTCTCTGTTATATGTGTTTTATTTGATCTTGCTCAAAATCGATTAAGCTTCCACAAGTTTGTATGTAGAAGTATATCAAGTATTTTGCTTTAGTATATTGCATTATCAGGTGATCTATAGTGAGAATTTCTACACTTGGTGCATCCTCATTCGCTAAAGGTCTTGCCATATCATCCAATCGTGCCATAAGTGAAACTTGAACTTTTACTTGCTCTAAATTATGCATACGAGCTTGGATTTGAGTTTCGTTTGCACCATTGGATTCAGAATGACAAGCTCTTCGATCTGAAGTTGATTTTGACAAGATTTTGATACTTTCATTTTTTAGCATAAACTTGAGCACTTGATCACTCCTCCCCATTGGAAGCCTTTTGGACCCCAAAAAATTATATTCAATTATTGAACAGATGAGGGTATTGTCCCCTCACCTTCCCCTATTCAATCCATTTGGCCTTTTATGGGTTTGTACTTTTGAGACCCACTCGAAGATAATCAAGATTTCCCCTCTCTGATGACCCCATTATCCTATCAAGTATGGTGTCTTCTTGAAGCTCATCAAGGAATTATGGAGAAAAATCTTCAATTGATGGAATTTGTACATTTTCTCCTTGATCTTCAATCAAAAGAGGCTCATATAATCTCAAATTTTCAACTTTAACAATGGAAGAAATTTGCATATATGAAGGCAAATCAAGCTTGAAAGTATCATTACCAATCTTTTCCAAAATTTTAAATGGACCATAACGGATTGATTTTAGCTTTTTACCTTCACCTTGAAGCCTTTCCTTGATAATGTAGAGCCAAACTTCATCACCTATTTTAAACTGATGATCCACATGATGCTTATCATGCCTTGCCTTGTAATTACTGATGAGCCCCATAAATGGGTAATTATATGGGTTCATTTTGCCTCCTAACATAGTTTAATCAACCATTCTCTTAGATTATTGCGTGTCTTTTTATTATATTTATGCTTATGGAGTGAGTTGGGTTAGTTATGATGCCATGAGGTCTAATATGTGTTTAATGAAGATTTTTGTTGAATTTTGAAGACAAAGTCAAAGATTCAATGGACAATTGGTAGCAATAATTCGAAGTGGACAAAGGAGAGGATTTATAGGAGGGAATCCACCTCATTTATTACTCCCCACTTTGAATTCTCCTTCGTGCAGCTCGGAGCACAAACAACAAAATCAATGCACTAGGAGGCAGCCGAGCAAGTGGAGGATAGCTTATGTTTATCTCAAGTTTTGGGAGCCAAGCCTCCCTGATTTTAAGGAAGATGTTGGGAGCTTCAGTTGTATAAGTAGAGAGGCCTAGAACCTCACTAGGGTCAACTTTTTGTTGAATTTTTGCTACAGTTTTGCTCTGCTCAACTTCGAGCTTACTTTTGGTGACAATTTCATGTAATCCTATTACTATTTTGACAATAAAGATGAGATTCTTCTTGAGCTAGCACTGAGTTACCTCAAAGGGCTAAAGCTCTTAGGTTAGGGCCCAATCCAAGCAGCCAAGCTCCTCTTGTTTGTATTTATATGCTTTATTTCATTTTATGGATTAGTTGTTGTTAGATGAATTTCTTTCTTGGTTAAGAATAGTTTCTCTTGGTGATTTAGAAGGTTGTTTCCATTTATGTTTTCTATAGCATGATAAACAGTGATAAAAAGAAGATACAAAAGGCCAAAAATAGTGCCTTTGCCTCCTTTCCTCCTTTTGGAACCATGAACTGAGGCCAATACCCTCTTGCTACCACAAAAACACAAATTTTCCTTCTCCATAGGATTTTTAGTGTTGCAGTTTGTTAGAATGTTAATGCTTTGCTTTAGATCTCTTTCACCATGCTCATTTTTGTCTTTGCAATAAGTCTTCTTCCATGCTTTCTCTCATTATAGCATTTTTCAGCGTTTCTTTCCATAGCTCATACTTTATATTAGCTTGATGCAAAATTTTGTTTTTTTATGTACTTAATTTCCTTGCTTGCTTGGTTTCATTGTTTTACTGTCATATCTTTTGCAACAAATTTCTCCTCATAGGAGGTTAGCCTATCAGGCATCACATTCTCTCCCTAGTCTATACCCTATAGGTTGCCCAAAGTTCACCTCAGACCTGCCTTAGTTTTCCGTGTTTTTCCATAAAACTTCCTCCTCTCTCCCGACCATCTTTCCCTCTCCTAGAGATCCTTGGTGAACCCTAGGTGCCCTAACACATCACCTCAGCCTTCATCTACACTTTCCACCCACTCTCACACCTTTAAAACCTTTAAAAATTCTCTTAGCATCCTCCTGTACACCTCCTATAGATCCCCTGTGTCCTCCTATAGATTTTCCTGTAGGCTTCCTTTTGAAGGCCGATTGTAGGAAAAGCCTCCAGAAGGCCACCTGAGACCTCCTAGGATCCATCCACACAATCATACATCCTCTCAAGTCCCAAAGTCGCCCTCCATCGCCACCTATTCGCTGCCACATTCATAAACAAACAAATTACATGCATGACAAATTCACATAAAAATACATAAAAATCCAAAAAGATGTTTTTTCCTCATTTCCTTCTAAAAATAGCTTGAGTAGATGTTGTTTACTTCCTTAAGTAGGTAATGGCATTCATTTCATGGTTTTCATATTTCTTTCTGCAAAATTAGGAGTAGTTGGTTAAGTAGGGTTTGCTAGGTTTACTTTACATTTCAGTCTTTTTCCTTTATGCAAGTAGATTAGCCCCATGTAGAGCAAGTTTTCCTTTCTTTCATCACATATAGAGCTTCTTCTGGAATCCATATAAGTTGGCTTGAGCTCCTAGTGATCTTGCGCTAGCTGACTAAGTGACAGTATGTAGTACGAACTAGTACTTGTGCATACAGCACCATCGCTTCCGAGTTTGTTACGAACTATAGGGTTGATAAGAGTAAAGTAGGTAGCCAAGGAGTTGCAACATTATTGTTGCAATATTTGTGCTCACCACTTTTTGGCATCGTTTCCAGGGAAACATCAGAGTATTTTTTGATTACTGCTTTCTTCTATTTTTTATCGTAACATTCTGCTAAGTGGTTTATTTCAGCAACAGTAGAATAGTTGTTTCTTTCAGTTTCTGCATTTCCTTGCTTTCCTTTTCAAATTCTGCAAATTTCATTTCGGCAATAGTAGACTAGTTATTTCTTTCAGTTTCTGCATTTCCTTGCTTTCCTTTTCAATTTTGCAAATTTCGTTTCAGCAAAGTACATTTCAGTTAGTTGCAATTTGTGTTATTCAATCCATTTCAGTTTTGTAGGTACAATCAGTGAAAAAAAAAAAACCAACCAAAAATATTTCCTTTCATGCCTCATAGAAATAGAGATAATTCAGGAAAATTCTTGCCCAACACCCCCACTACATCACACACCCAACCTTCTCTCTTCTTCAGTGGCAGTGATCAAGAAGAACCTTTAGGTGAACAACCAGAGATATCTGAAGAACCTATAGGGGAAGAAGAAGAATAAAACATCCCTCCTGAGCCAATGGCTGAAAATAGAAATGCTAGGGGAAATGGAGAAATAATAGAGGGTACCTTTCCCATTCGGGAGACCAATGGGGACACCAAAATGAAGAATATAAGTCCTTCAACCCTACCTCACTTCCATGGTTTGACTACAGAATATCTTGACACCTTCTTGTTTGAGTTTGTTGTTCGAACCTATGACTACACAGAAGATGAGAAAAAGTTGAAATTATTCCCTTCTACTCTCAAGGATGCAGCATTGCACTAATTCATGGGGTTACCTAGAAATAGCATGACAACTTGGGCTCAGATGCAACAAGCCTTTAATAACAAATATCGAGACTACTATAGGTCAAAAGATACCAAAGAAGAAATCTTCCGAATGACCATGGGAAGTGATGAATCCTTGGAAGATTATGAAGAGAGGTTCCAGCTCGGTTATAAAAGGGCTAGGTGCACACTTGACCCTGAATCTCTGAAGTTGGTTCTACTCAGGGGAATCCCGGAAGACCTTCTAGACACCCTCCATCTACTGGTTGGGGGAGACATCTACTAACTATCTTATGAGGACATAAAGACACTCTTTAGAAACCATTCTAGAGCAATCAGAAAGAGGTAGGGGGAGTCAACCCATAGCCAGCACCTCCTCTTCCAATTCATCAATCAATGGTGAACTCGAAAACATGTTGGAAGACTTAAAAATTGAGATGTTGCAGACTCTTGCCATGCAAATGGATACCTTGCATATCAAAAGGAAACAAGAGGAAGCAGAGAGGTCTTTGGCCATCTTTTGTCCTAGATGCACCAAGAGGCATCCTAGGAACAAATGTCCATTGAACTCTATAGAGGTTTGTTTAGTCTGTGGAGAAGATCATTCTACAGATAAGTTCCCTTCCTTGCCCGGACTTAAAGTGTATATTAGGGGGTCGAAGGAGCCACTGAACCACTCTATTTCATGAGCCAAAGGAGACCGCATGGACCTAGACCATACTAGTAGGGGATGCAAGGGACATCTCAAGCATACTACAACCCCAACCAAGTCACTTCCATACCTTCTTGGGGACCCACTACTCATCCTTCTTGGTCCACGCCTCCTCCTTGGTCTATTCCATCTCAATATCATGCCCAACCAGCCGCTCATTCATTTCAATCCTATGCTCAGTAGTAACCTCAGTGGAATGCATCTCATCAGAGGTGGAGGCCCTTGTAGAACTCTCCTCCAGCTCTTTTGCCTCCGCCACCTACTCAACTACAACCATGGCCTCCTACTCCACCAAGGCAACCCCAAATGTCTACCCAGCTGAACCCGAACAACAGACAAGCTCAGCAAGTATATAGTGGGGAACCATCATGCCCAACGTATGTTATGGAGATTCAGGAGATTAACCTGTGATCTGGGAAGGTTCTCCCATATAGCGAGCCTCCACCTAGGGAGGTTGAGGAAAATAAAGAGGAAAGTGAACCTAAAGCAAATCCACCCTTTCTTAAGAGACTATCCGGGACAACACAGCCTACCCAGAAGAAACTGAACTTCTGGGAGAATTGAAAAAGTTATGTGTGAAGATACCACTTCTCCAAGCCATAAAATGTGTGCCTATATACAATAGGTTGATCAAAGATAAGTGCTTTAGGCATCCAGGAAGGGGCAAGAGAGATGCCCCAACCATCAATGTCATAGGACAACTGTCTAATATGATGTTGGGACAGGTAATCTGTCCGAAATATCTGGAATCTGGAAGCCCAGTAGTTGATGTCCACATCAATGGCACCTTGATCCCACATACCTTGATTGATCTGGGTGTTGCCATTAATGTGATGACAAAGGACACATTGCTCAAACCTAGCCTCCAGGGCTCCTTGAGGAAGACCATGACAGTACTGCAGCTAGCAGACCGCTCCACCGTAACCCCTGAAGGGATTGTGGAAGATGTGATGGTCTCCTTTGATTCTTGTAGTACCCTGTTGATTTCTTAGTTCTCCAGCCGAAGGCAAAGCTCACTGGGTATCCTCTCATCCTGGGAAGACCCTAGTTGGCTACTACTCATGCCTACATCAGTTGTCGAGCTGGGAACATGACCATCAAGAATGGGTATATGTCCAAACAATTAATCCTATACTCTCCTACCCAACCCTTGTTAGAACATGATCTACCTCTCTGGTTGGGTGAAGAGGATGAGGATGAAGTCTATTCTGAACCACTTTGTGCATTAGAAACTACTATGGGGGGGAAACCGCAAGATGAGGATGATATCATTGGAAATGTGATTTAGAATCCACCCCCCAGTATCTTACCATTAGAGGAAATAGTGAAAGAAACCCAAAAAAACCCCTTAACTGATCTCTGTGTGGCCAACCTGACCTCTCTCCATGTTAAGAATATAGAGTTCGGCCCAACAAGAACCTTGAAAATCAATCCATCCCTATCCACATACCAGGAGAAGGAGATGTGCATCTTATTGAGAAAACATTTAGATGCCTTCACCTGGAGTTATAAGGAGATGAAGGGAGTGCACCCTTTAGTATGTACTCATCATGCATATATTAAGGAAGACTGCAAACCAGTCAGGCAGCCTCAAAGGAGGATGAATCCAGCACTTAAAGACATTGTTAAGGAAGAGTTGTAAACATTACTTGATGCAGGATTCATCTACCCCATCTCTGACAGCGAATGGGTCTCTCCCTTGGTGCTAGTGCCAAAGAAAAATGGTAAGTGGAGAATCTGTGTCGACTATCGGGAATTGAACAAAGCCACTAAAAAGGACCATTTTCCTTTGCCTTTCATAGATCAAGTGTTAGATGGTCTGGCGGGGAAAAAGTTTTTCTCCTTCCTATATGGGTTTAGCAGGTATGATCAAATTCAAATCAGCCCGGAAGACCAAGATAAGACCACTTTCACTTGTCCTTAGGGTACCTTTGCATACCAGGTCCTTCCTTTTGGTTTGTGCAATGCTCCAACCACTTTCCAGAGAGCGGTATTGAGTATATTTTCTGAACTGGTTCATGATGCAGTGGAAATATATATGGATGATTTTACTCCTTATGGTTCTGAATTTCAAGAAGCTTTATCTAACCTAGGAAAAGTCTTGGACAAGTGTATTGAGATGAACCTGTCCCTTAGTCCGGAAAAATGTGAATTTTTGATGACTGAAGGGATCGTGCTAGGTCATGCAATATCTCATCAAGGATTGCAGGTGGACCCCAACAAAATTACCATCATCCAAAGGGTCCCACCTCCTCAAAAGGTGAGAGATGTCAGAAGTTTCCTAGGCTTAGCTGGGTATTACTGAAGATTCATTAAAGATTTCAGTAAGCTAGCCTCTCTTTTGTTTGGTCTTCTAGGCAAAGATGTCGAATTTGTATGGTCAGAAAACTGTCAAGAAGCCTTAGATACCTTGAAGAGTAAACTTGTGACTGCCCCAATTTTGAGAGGCCTAAACTAGGCCCTACCTTTCCACATTCACGCAGATGCCTCGAACAAAGCAACAGGAGCAGCCTTAGGACAAATTGATGAAAAGTTACCTTATGCCATATACTTTATAAGCAAAAATTTGTCAAAGGCAGAGTTAAACTACACAGTGACCAAGAAGGAACTCCTATCTGTTGTGCATTCTTTAAACAAATTCAGACATTATATCATAGGCTATCAGACCTTCATGCACACTGATCATGCTGCAATTATATTTTTAATGAACAAACCAGATGTGAATGCTCGCATTATTAGATGGTTGCTTTTACTACATTAGTTTGATTTGACCATTGTTGATAAGCCTGGTAAAGAAAAC
>APFE031095066.1:580-17220 GCA_000404065.3 Pinus taeda | reverse complement strand
ATTTGATCAGTGTCAAAGGATGGGGAAACCTACTCCAAAGGATGAGATGCCCATGCAACCTCAAGTGACATTTGAGCCATTTGAGAAGTGGGGCATGGACTTTGTGGGTCTTATCAACCCTCCTTCAAAACAGAAGCAATGCATCACTGTGTGCACCGATTACCTGACAAATTGGGCAGAAACAAAAGCAATCAAAGCAGTAACAGAGGAAAAATTAGTTGAGTTCTTGACAGAAAACATATTCTACAAGTTTGGGTATCCAAGAGAATTGGTCACAGATCAAGGCAGTCAATTCACTTCCAATTTGATTGAAGACCTGCTAACACATCATAAAATCAAGCACAGGACTTCCACCCTTTACCATCCACAAGCCAATGGGTAGGTGGAAGTCACTAACAAAGCTTTGGAAGGAATTCTGACCAAGGTAGTGAGCAACAGCAGAAAAGATTGGGCGGACAGATTAGTTGAGGCCACCTAGGCCTACGACACAACATGGAAGACCACCACAAGGTTCACACCCTATGAACTGGTCTATGGGAAGAAGGCTTTTCTATCAATAGAATTTGAATTCAATACATTAAGGATGGCAGCTCAGTTGGACTTAGACCTCAACCATGCACAGAAGGAAAGACTACTCCAGCTCAATGGATTGGATGAACAAAGATTGTAGGCCCTTCTCCACATAGAGGTAGTTCAGCTTTAGAGGAAGATATGGCATGACAAAAATAACAAGGCGAAGCAATTCCAAGAGGGATATTGGGCGTTGTTCTACGATTCAAGGTATAAATACTTCAAAGGCAAGCTAAGGACAAGATGGTTGGGGCCTTACACTATGGAAAAATGCAATGACAATGGTTCAGTTCTGATCAGAACTATTGATGAGGAAGCCATCCCCATGCTTGTCAATGGACATAGGTTGAAAATTTACAAGAAGCCCCTCTCCAAGCGAGATTTCATTGAAGATCTGAATAAGACAGTGATGGTAGTGGAGCATGTCTTAGCCTCCACTTCACCCACTCATTGAAGAAACAAAAATAGAAATAAAAAAAATAAGGACTCAAGTGAAAACCTCCATGAGGCGCTTGAGTCCCATCATTGAGTTGAAAACCTCTTCTGAGGCAGATCAGTGATGCCAAAAAAAAAGAGAGAGAATAAGATCCCTAGGTGAAAACCTCCCTTGGAGGCACACAGGGCAGGCAATTAGGTGAAAACCTCGTTGAGGCGCCCTACTTGTTTTCAAAAAAAAAAAAGGAAAATTGAATTTTAATGTGTATTGCAGGTTGCAAGAGGACCACAAGGAGGAAGAGAAGATTCCAAAGAGACTATTTCACCTCCTACACACTCTTCTCCATCATTTCTGACCTTTTCTTCCACCCCACTATGTTTTTTTCGGAAACTGTGTTCTACAGGAGGCTCCTGTAGGAATCACAGAGAGCCAGAAATGGTTCCAAAAAGCATTTTGAGGGGATGGGAAGCATTATGAAGAACATGTAAACGCTCCTACAGCTATCAACCCTCCTTGCCATCCATTCGACACCTGCATCACATCATCATCATCAGTTTTTTCCCTTCCTGCCACAGAAAAACACAGAAAACCAGTTTAAAAAAAACAACAACAAAAATAAAGGAAGCAGCACCTCAAATCTCACCTGCAGCTTACCTAGTGCCTCTCAATCTCTATCAGCATCTCTGGCATCATCCTCATAGCCTCCAGTGCAAAAATAAGCTGAAATTTTAAAGGGAGAAGCAGCTACAGGAGCTCTTGTAGGAATTCCTATAGTAGCTGATCCCATTAAAATCAAGCCACGACAGCAAAAGAAGTGCAATCATAGGATTGAAGAAGATATCTGAAGCTTAGAGCCAGCCAGAGGATACCTGCATAAGACAAACAGCCACACATCAGAAAGCAGAGAGCATGTAGCAAAGGAAATACAAACATGCAGTAGTAAAAGGAGCCAAAATACTCCACAACACATACATTCGACTCACAAGCAAGTGACTAACCCGCTCCTATGTTGCATTTGTGTAATTGAAAAATATGCATAACCAAATGAGATGGTTGGGGTTGAATGAGAAAAGGTGGCCAGTTAACTTGGCCATCTTCACCCAGTTGACAGCACTCATCCGAAGATGTCACCACATGTGCGCATAGTCAACTCAAAGAAAGATCCCAAGGACAGGTAGTGGAGGGTTTGCAAACTCCGATGCAATGATGAGAGGTGATTGCGTGAAGAAACCATGATGAAAAGGCAGGTGGGGACCAATGGTCAAAATATGTCCAATGTACCTATTTGCCATCTCACCCCATCACCGGAAATATCTAAAAGAAGGAATAAGTACTCCTCCTCGAAACACTCTCACCACCTTTTCTTTCATTCTATCCTCGTCCACTTAGCTGCACCAAGCTCCTTTTCACCCCACATCCTCGAAACCATCGTTCTCCATCGCTCTCATCCATCCTCCTGCTATCTACGTTCTACAGGAGCACTTACAGGTTCTATAGGAGCACCTACACGCAGTTCTACAGGAGGGGCAGTGAGTTGTTTTTAAGGAGAAAACACGTGTTTTTTGCTCGATTTCTGGCTTGAGGAGGTAGGTTCCATGCATACCCACCTTTATTATCAATATTTGCAAGGAATGATATTATTTTAAGGAGGAATTGAGTCCATAGAAGAAGAGGAATTACATTAAAAAAAATCTGCCTGTTTTCTTCAAAAAAAAAAAAAAAAACACACAGTTTTCCTATATTTTCCTGTTTTCTTCAAAATTCTTGTCTCCATCTCTACATTTGGTGTTCAAAAGGGGTATAAGCACAATGAAAACAGGATTCATGAGGAAGGAGTCCACTGATTCAACCAGGCTCCATGAACATCCCTAAGTGGTAGCTATACTCACCAAGGCAAATTGGATGTCATTTTTTGAGAAATTCTGAGGGTTTGATGAGGAAGTTGCGCAGGAATTTTCCCTTTATTTAGTCCCTCACACAAGAACCCATGCCACTATCACTTTTAGAGGTATTTCCATGAAACTGACCCCAAAATTTATCAGTAGGGCTACTACCCTTCCTCTTGGATTACCTTGGATCAAAGATGAAAAACCAATTGGACATGCTGCCAAGAAAAACTTCTTCCAAAACAGTGAACATCATGTATAAGATAAAAATGGCATTAAAATAACAAGCATACCCTACCATTGGGATGAGTTCAGTTACCAAATCATCAAATATATTTCCTGTGAAGGGAGGTATAGCATAGTCTATGGCTACCATTTTAGAATCCTTCATGAGATGAGATATGGCATGGACACTCCAACACCCCAGAAACTCAGCATCCCCTATTTCCTCCTAAAATCCCTCATAGACTCCAGCATTAAGTTCAAGGCAGGGAGTCTACATCAGTTGGCTCACCATGGGTTAATTAAAATTTTAGTGGAAGAAACCCTCCATACATTTACAATCCCCATAGCATGGGAAATTTTCCGAAACATGACAGCAAAAGATGACATAAAGGCCCTCACCTATGATATCAGTCCTTTTGATAGTGAGGAGGAGCAGCAGCAAGGGGGAGAAGGGGAAGAAACTGAGGAACAAGAAGGGAAGAAGGAAGAAACGAAAACAGAGCAGGAAGAAACAAAACAAATAGAGACGGAGAAAAAGGCAAAAGGAGGAGAAAAAGGGGCAGAAAAGATAGAAGTGTCTCCTAAGACCCTAGAAAGAGAGGCAGCAGCTGCTCTCACTACCCTTAGCACCCCAATTAAACCAAAACAAAAGAGGAAGAGGCAGACCTCAATGTATTTTAGGGCTAGGAAGAGCACAAGGATCAGAACAACGAAACCTTGGCCTTCTTCTAAAGTGCCTATTGTTATTGAAGATTCACCCTCTGCCCAAGGAAAGGAATCCCCTTCCAAGGCACCTATCACTTATGAAAGGGGAACTCCTAGATCTCTCACATGGAAGGAAAAAGTAGAACTACAAGACTCAAAAACAGTTCTACAGGAGGCACAGGTTGTTCTAAAGGAGACACTGTCAAGACTACAGGAGACCGAAAAACTTGAAAAAAGGATAGAAGGACAGCCATAGGGGAAGGAGGAAGCAACAGAGGCACAAGAACCTGACCCCCAGCCTAGTCTTGGCTCTTACTACAATCTTCTTGAGGGGGGAGAATCATTCCACAAAAATTTGCAATCCTACTATTCTTTGAGTTAGAGAAAGAAATAATAAGGACCCATAGGTGGATGCAAATCACCAAATCCAAGGGGGTTGAGGATATTGGTTGTATGGAGAATCAACTCAAAGAATTGAGTGTTGTCAGACATAGAGAAGAAATCACAAGAACTCACCTTGAAACAAAAAATGAATTGATAAGAAGATAGCTGCAAGAGAGGGAGACACAACTAGCATGCATGGCCAGCTGGTCCATGGAGGCACTGCAATGTAGAACACTAGGAAAATCCTACGGATTGTACCTCAAGGACCAATTGCTACAGTTTCAGATAAATACTTTGGCACAGAGAGGCACAATTCCTTTTCAAAATTATAGACAATTTATGGACCTGTGTGACCAAAGCTCATCAGAAGACAAGGTAAAAATAATAGAATTCTATCTGCATAAAATGGACCTCACAGACATGAATGTATGGGACCCCAATGCTAGGCTAGGGGACCTGCAACTAATGCCCATGAAATCATGGATGAATCATGAGGAGTTAAGGGCAGCAGAAATACGAAAGTTGATGATAAAGGAGCAGAATGAGCCTTAATGATCAGAGTTGAGCCATCAGATTCCATAGCTCTCATCAGCACACACCAGCTGCTTGAAAATAATCCTTAAATTTCCCCTAGATATATAAATGATCAAGCATAGGCCATTGCACATTTTGAGGACATGGAAAGGTTACTTGGGGATGACTATGTGCATGCTTAAATGAGGCGGTGGAACACCTTACCACGCAGTTTGCAAATTAGGGAGTATCATTCCCCAACAAGGATGAAAGAGGCATTAAGGAGAGTGTCGATGTACAAGCGCTCCATGCAAAGCTCGAAGGTCAATTGGATTGGCCTCAAATTGAGTCCCCCACTGTTGCTAGGCATGCTAAAAGGCAGAAAAGAGGAAGAAGAGCAAAAGAAGTGGGAAGAGGTAGGCAGAAAGGTAGGATTCCATGACAAATAAGAGGAGATCACATCAAAAGCATGGGATGTTAGGGAGGCCACCAGGGCCATCAAAGATGAGGAGATGGACTAAGTTGCTCAGAGGATGAGCAACACCTTCAGTAGGGGGTGATGATGAGCCCTATAAATGGGTAATTATATGGGCTCATTTTCCCTCCTAACATAGTTTAATAAACCATTCTCTTAGCTTATTGCATTTTTTCTAATTATATTTATGCTTATGGAGTGATTTGGGTTAGTTACGATGCCATGAGGTCTAATATGTGTTTAATGAAGATTTTTGCTGAATTTTGAAGACAAAGTCAAAGATTCAATGGACAATTGGCATCAATAATTCAAAGTGGACAAATGAGAGGATTTATAGGACGAAATCCCCCTCATTTATTACTCCCCACTTCGAATTCTCCTTCATGTGGGTTGGAGCACAAACAACCAAATCAATGCACTCGGAGGCAGCCGAGCAAGTGGAGGATAACTTATGTTTATCTCGAGTTTTGGGAGCCAAGCCTCCCTGATTTTAAGGACGTTGTTGGGAGCTTTAGTTGTATAAGTAGAGAAGCCTAGGGCCTCACCTGGGTCAAATTTTCGTTGAATTTTTGCTGCAGTTTTTCTCTGCTCAACTTCGAGCTTACTTTTTGTGACAATTTCATGTAATCCTATTACTATTTTGATAATAAAGATGAGATTCTTCTTAAGTTAGCACTGAGTTACCTCAAAGGGCTGAAGCTCTTGGGTCAGGGCCCAATCCAAGCAGCCAAGCTCCTCTTGTTTGTATTTATATGCTTTGTTTCAGTTTATGGATTAGTTGTTGTTAGATGAATTTCTTTCTTGGTTAAGAATAAGTTGCTTTTGGTGATTTAGAAGATTGTTTCCATTTATGTTTTCTATTGCAGGATAAACAGTGATAAAAAGAAGATACAAAAGGCCAAAAATAGTGCCTTGGCCTCCTTTCCTCCTTTTGGGACCATGAACTAAGGCCAAGACCCTCTTGTTGCTACAAAAACACAGATTTTCCTTCTCCATAGGATTTCTAGTGTTGCAGTTTGTTAGAAGGTTAATGCTTTGCTTTAGATCTCTTTCACCATGCTCATTTCATTCATTTTGAATAAGTTATTTTACTATTTGTATATATATTTCTCAGTGATAAAATATGTAGTTGTTTAATGTAATGTATTTGTGCAATGTAAGATTGAGAAGATGTCATTCTTATTAGTTTGAATGGATTTATATGTGTATATTGTACAATTTTTTAGATATTTTTTTGAAAATTGTTTAATTATTTTTACAAGGTATTTTTCCTTTGTATCATATCATTTTTATAATGTTTGGATTTGATGAATGTCAATGGAAGTCATGGCTACTTATAATGGTGTTTTTGCATGACTTAGTCATTTAATTAAGCATGAAAATATTTAGGAAGATTTTTTTAATTAAATTGGTCATTATTTTTCTTTTATAGAAAAAAACAAATTTCATGAAATAGCAATCTGAGAATTTATCTCTTGGAATGACATTTTTTTATAATATTGAAACAACAAGAATTTAAATACAAAAATACAACTTATTCTATTTGACATAACCATTATAACTATTATAGATGATTTAACATTTCAAGGTTTCCTATGTGGCAACCATGCCCAAAATATTTGTTACATTCCATAATAGCCTTTCAAATAGTGAATTACCCCTTGGATACATAAAGTTTGGCCCTACATGAAGGTTATAAAAATACTTATTAACCCCTCTCCAAATAGTGAATTACCTATTGGATACATAAAGTTTGGCCCTAGCTTGGCCTTATATGAAGGTTTTAAAGGTCCCCCAAACCCACCTTCCAAATAGTGCATTACCCAATGTGATACATAAAGCTTGGCCCTACATGAAGGTTTTAAAGATCCCCACTAAACCACCCAAATTTTCAGGATGTAATTCTCCTCCTCTTTAACCATGTGAAAGCCTCTTTCACCAAATATTAATCCAGACACCATTCTTTTGATACTTTTCAACCTCTATTATGCATTCATGGAAAGATCTACCATGAAAATGATAAACATGGATGGGTGTAAACACTTTAATACAATATGAAATGTGTTAAGTAATGGTTAAGTAATCAATTTTGGAACTTTTTAACTCTCCATATAGCCACCTAACACATTAGTTGGATACTGGAATGTAAAAGGTGCCTTAAGAAACTTAAAGATCTAGATAAGATAATTAATTATACACCACATCTACCCTTAAGTATCTTTAGGAGTTGGGAATTGGTTTTTTCTTGGGTTTTGGCCCTAGCTAGACATAATGTAAAATGTATGTAGGCACTCCACCTAATTTCTTTGAGCTTCATGCTTAAGGTTAGGCTAGATAGCTCTACAAGTATATTTAAAAGTAATAAAATAATGCTTAGATTAAAAAGTTAAAATTATTAATAACAAAAAATATAGCCTCTACCATAAATAAAATACTTCAATTTCACCTCAATTTTACATCAACTTTATATAGAGATAAAGTAATTGGAAAAAACAAAATTTGCTTTTTAGTATGAGGTAGATATGTATTTTCTTCACTACTTAATATATATGGTGATGACATAAATGATGTGTATTGTATTCTCTTCAATTTACATGTAATATTTAAAACAAAAATATATTAATAACAAAAAAGTGTTGCAGGGAAGCTTAGTCCCTCTCGCTCAAGTTAGAATTAATTGCTTACTCAAGTACAAGGACTTGCATAAATTTTGGTGGTCAGTAACCACAACTAAATCTACAAATTTATAGTTGTACTCCTACATAAATGTGGAAAATAACTCTTGGTAGGTATATTTATTGAAATCTTACTCCTAACCATCTTTTATATACTTATTTAATTATGGTGGGAAGTGATGGTAATTATGTTATTTAGATTTGCATAAATTTTGGTGGTCAATAACCACAAGTAAATCTACAAATTTATAGTTGTACTCCTACATAAATGTGGAAAATAACTCTGGGTAGGTATATTTATTGAAATCTTACTCCTAACCATCTTTTATATACTTATTTAATTATGGTGGGAAGTGATGGTAATTATGTTATTTAACCAACTATGAGCTATTTTCAAGGATTTTATTTTTTATGGTTTTATTTTATTTGAACCTAGGTGGGTTAGGGTGGGGAAACAACAATATTACAATCAATGACTTGAGATAAACCCAATGGAAATCTTTATGTTCCTACAACTCTTAAAAAATAAAATTCATTACAAAACATCTAAAAATCATGCAGAATATTGCAACCATATCCATAAATTATGGATATGTTGTGTGTATGTAAAAAGAGAGAGACTATAAGAGAGATGAATCAAATTTTGGAGGTGCAAACATTTGATCCCTCTATTAAGATGTTGTTAATTACATAAATCTATATTTATCTAAAACTTTCATCCAACTACTTAAAGCCTAAAAATTGCTTATATTAATTAGAACCATTAAATCTTTAAAAATACAATAAAATAAAAATCTAATATCAAATAAAAATATATGTTTTTTTATAATAATAAATAAAAACACAAATCAAGTTTTAAACGTAAATATATATAATTATAAATTCAAAAATATTAATAATAATAATAATTAGCCAAATTTATTAACAAAGTGAAAAAAAATAAAATAAATAATAATAATAATATAACAACTTAATCATGTATCTCAAAGTTTTGATGCACTGAAACTAAATTATCTTTCTTATGATTCCCATGAAAATGCACATTATGAATTGTAATAATAAGTTGATTCCCCTAAATAGGTTGTGATCCCTTAAAACTAAATTATCCATAGGTTGTGATCCCTTAAAACTAAATTATCCTTCTTATGATTTTCATGAAAGTGTACATTATGAATTGTTCTAATACATTTCATTTCCTTTCATGCAATTATCACATAAAAGGAACCATTTATATTAAGTCAATAAATTAGGCCACATTTAATATAAATTAGGAATAATAAGATGATAAATTAGGCCACATTTAATATAAATTAGGAATAATAAGATATCATCACATTGAACTTAGTAACAATTTAGAGTTACTCTTAAAACATTTTCAAGGAAATTGTTTAAGAATATTTATTTTAATCATAATTATTTTTTAAAGAGAAAAAACGTATGAGTATTTAAAGTGAAAGTGAATATAATGTAAAGCTTTGGAGATTAGTTCAATTGGTCGAATTTCATTGCTAAAAGTATCTCACTAATGGGAGGTCATGGAGTCAATTCTCCTCAACACCCTCGAAATTAGGCATGAACTCCTGTAAACAAGAAAAATAAAAATATTTTATGTCTTGTCCCTACTCCATCAAATCGGTTTTCCCTCTCCTACAAGTCCACCTCAAAGCACATCAAGTCTACCTTAAGAAGATGATTTGACCTCCAAAAGACTATATAAAAAATACATTTGACCTTGTAAAAGACACAACAATGAAGAAACTTCAATCTTCAATTATAGGAGTGTGAAGAAGTGTATACTTAAGTATAAGGGAAAAGGATATATATGACAAGGAAATGACTCTTTAAAGAACCAAAAATTCTGAGATATCTGAGATAAAATAGCGAAGACTACAGGGTCGAGGGTGCAGTCAAAAAAAGGGAAGGTCAGATGCTGATTCAATCTATTTTGCATTGATTTAGTTTGTCTCTAAGGGTTTGATATTTGTCTTGATAGTTGGGAGGCCAATTTGATGGATGGAGGAGTTCCTAATGTTAAGTCAAGGTCCTGGTTATCTCAATTTGATTTGAATCTACTAGGGGAAGAGTTTGATTGGGTTTTCCCCTTCATAGGTGTTTTTCCATGACTGAGAGCCTACATCTTGTGTCCTCTTTTGTGTTTGTGATGTACATTATTTGTCATTTTTCTTAATGATATGAATATAATAACTTGGAAGAAAGCTAATCGGAAAAGATATCACAAGAAAATGTCAATGGTAAGAGAAATCAATTTAAGAAAACCTAAG
This sequence comes from Pinus taeda, assembly GCA_000404065.3. Lineage (NCBI taxonomy): Eukaryota > Viridiplantae > Streptophyta > Pinopsida > Pinales > Pinaceae > Pinus > Pinus taeda. Next base: position 7,069 of record APFE031095066.1, on the reverse strand, counting down.
TTGTTGCCCTAATGGATTTCTACATGGTATCAGAGCTAAGGTCAGTAGGAAAAGGAAGCTAGAAGATCAACGTTGCTTGAATGGTTCTTAAGATAAGAAAAATGAAATATATTGAAGATCAATAAATGTTTCAGTTGGGACCAAATTCCATAACTATCTATAGAACCAAAAGCATGTAGACAACCCTTTGTAAAAACCAAGTCATTTCAAGACTTCTATAAAGGTTATTTCACTTAGAAAAATGTGGGCTATTGGGCTGAGAATATTCCCACAGAAAGAAAGGCCATTAATGGATTATTTAGGGCTCTTGTGTACATAAGACGATAAACATTACTTCGGATTTGGATTTGTAGCTTCATAAAAAATTCAAAATTTAGTCTTAAGAACAACCAAGGAAAGACCTATTATATAATGTCTCAAAGAGCTAGATATGTGATTTAAAATGCCTACAACGAACTAGACATCCAACAAATCAATAACTTTGAAGTAAATGAAAAGATTGAAGTTATAAGAATCAATATAGGCTTGTCTAGAAGATCATTTTTTTTACTATAACAAGTCAAACCGAAATTGCAGAATGATGACATAGTAAGAATTAAAGTGATCTATATATCCTTTAGATCTCTACGATATACACTTAAGGATCAAAAGGTAGATATAGTCAAACTTGGTCATCTTATGAGGAAATAAAGCAGTCTATATGGAGTCTATTTGAAAACATGTAGCGAACTCATCCTTACTACAGTTAAGATAGCATCAAGCTTGAATTCCTCATCTAACCCAAATAAGTATTGATGTTTCTCCTTTTTTTTTAAAACATAATTTAACGATATGTATTAAAATTGCAAGAAAAGGCTACAAACTCAAATAGGATGTTGATCCTTCAATCATAAAAAGGTATGTAAGGTTTGAGGTATGTATAACTTGTTTATTAGTTAAGAGTCTGAAATATTAAGGTCAATTTATTATATGATTCTAACATTGACAAGTCCTCATTGAAGATTGGTAACAACTAGGGTTTCTAAACTCTCACTCTCATTCACTCATTTCTTATTTCATAAATGTCTAGGATGTGTAAAATGGTTAGATATATCTGGAATTAAATAATGATTAGTATTTGTATTCAAAACCTTATTTATTGATTTTCTTAAGTTTATTGGAACCCCCAAATCATATTCTTGTTCTTGCTTACACTTGAGGGTACTTGTCAAGAAAATGTTGTAGGTATATTCTAGAGGGACTAAGCTTGCAAACATAAAAGATTGCAACTAGATTCAGAGGGATCCTTCATAGGGAATACTTAGGAAATCTTGAAAGGTTTGTAATAGGAGTAACTCCAGGCATGTTCTTAGTTCACCAGATTTAAACTGAATCTTCTTCATTATGAGGTACATTCGTTTCAAATTTGCTTTATTATCTTATATGTAGGGTTTCGAATTGTCAAAATTCTTGTTTAGGGTTATGTTGTGGCCACCAACAACCCCCCTTCTTATTTAGTGTTATTACTAACACTAAATAAGTGGGGACCCTTAGTCAAAAAATTTAAAAAATGAATTAGTGCTAACATTTCCTTTTTAATAAACCTCACCATCATAAACTTAGGAAAATACCTTTGCAAAATCTAAAAAAGCTTAAGTTTCATGGTGAGGAAAGATAAAGTCACTCCTTAAGGAATATCGCATCACAGAAAGGATAACAAGATGCCTTCTTACAAGCCAAACTCTAAGTATGAGAGATTGAGATGCGAGATTACATAATGAAAAACAAATATCGCATCGCATGCCTTCAAACGCACTTCTACTGGAAAACCGCAGAAAACGCTGATATGCGATGACACATATCGCAAAATCGCACATCGCAAGAAATACATTAACACGAAATAAGCACATACTGTGATTATGCGATGTTGCGACAATGCGATATTGCGATATCACGATAGAGCGACAAAGCTTTCTTACAAAAGAATGACAGTGCGATATTGCGATATTGCGATATTGCGATCTTGCGATAATGCGATACACCGATCTGTGATATTGCAAAGCAAATCACAGAATTACTCCATCGCAAAATCTCTCGGCTCACTCTTCGAAAATTGTTTCATAAAGACCTGGTTATGCGCTTTAATGCTAATTAATGAGGTAGTTTCAAGTTGTTAATGAAATACGGTTTTTTGTTTATCCAGAAACCAATTCACATAAGGTGATACACTTTTGCGTATCTTTGGAATTTTAAAGCGTTCCTGTCATTATTCCTTATTATTACTCTCACCTCACTTGTAAACTACGGGAACAAAAAACAAAGAATTATACGAAGCAGTATAAAGGAAACTATGGAGAAGAAAGGCAAGGCTCTGATGTCTGAAGTTAAAGAAATGGCACCTTTGTACACAGACACTGCATGCAACAGAGACGTGGGTATTTCCACTTGGAAAGGCATGTATAATCTACTTGAGAAAGAGAATCCTAAGGTAATGGGGGTTACGACTACTACAGGCTCACATAATTCTTTTGAAGCATTAGTTGCAGACTTAGCTTGTCCGTTCCTATACTAGCTAGCGATGAGACCTAAAATTATCCCCTATACAGACATGGTTAAATGGGTACTGGACAGCGCTGTCATAAAAAACAGACAGTTTAAGACTCAGGGTCAAGAGCTCTCGGAATCATCATTTTCACAAAATTTCAACTTTACATCTGCTACAAGAAAGCACGCAAGAGGCGAAAATCGCACCAAGGAAGCCTGGATTAAGAAACGGAGGCAGTTTCTGACTGCGCATCGCTGGGTAAAACTTCTCGAAATGGAAAGCTTCTAATTGCTCAGCTACTTGTAAGTCCCAGAAATTCGGAAAAAAAGTATGTTAAAGATAAAAGGTAAATTTTGAATCCGAAAATCAGCGGTAATGGTCAGAAATATCCTCAAAAGTATTTAGTGAAACCACACAGTCAGTATATTACTCTCAAAAACATCATCAGTTCTGCCGAAGATGTGGCACCGGCTCTTGCCGATTCCATTTTGCAGCACAGTTAAGGGCTGAAGTCGGCTAACTGACTTTTTGCAATCAAATGTTGAATGCATGCTTGCGATGCTAAGGAGTAGATACAGAAATAGTTAGATATTAGATTTAATTTTAGAAATAGTTTTGCTTTATTTTGTCTATAGAAAGGACGGGCATTTAAACTGTATCCTGTATTTTTGTAAATAAGTTATTTTTAGATGTAGTTAGTAGTATTTAAACCCTTCTCATGCATTTAGAGAAGGGTCCAGAAATTTATCAAAAACTTGTCCTCAAAACATGCACTTTTGCACCCTCCGAGGAGGTTTTGATGAATGAATGGAACAGGATTTATTGAATTTTTGCATTTTGATATCTACTACTGATGTTGCACTTATGTACTCTTAGTGGATGTTGGATTAAGAAGAGATAAAATCGTTATCACTTGAAGCTCATGGAGTAGAAATAGTTATAAATGGTACTTTCCTATCTCTTAATTGTTTCTATCTTTTGTGTTAAAGTGATATTTAAGTTCAGTTGTTTATATGTTAATGCGTGAATTCCTGAGTTATCATTTGGCACTTTTGTACGGTGATAGCTATTTATTTGTGCTTAATATATGAATAGCTTACTGTGGGATATGTTTTTCACAGCTGTTTCACCTAACTTTTTATGTGAAGTGGTTCATCTATATTGAATTATTTTCTTATAACAGTTGAATAATCTTTATTACCGATTGTTATTTGAAATCATTTTAGATCGCACAGAAGAAAGATTACATCCCAGGTTAGTATAGACTTAGAAGTTTCTGTTTTATTAGAATACAAATGCATGTCATTAGATTAAAGTTTAGAATTAGAGCATCTTAATTAGGAACTGTTAAACCAGAAACATCAATCTTTCTCACACACACTTGAATTGGGAAACTGGTCCCATATCTCCAGTCGGACCTGCTATACCAAATGGAAAAGGAGCTGCCAACCAAGGTCCGGACTAGGCGGGTATCCCCCTTGTTGCTGACCCGATTTTCAGGGCTTCAACATATTTGGTGCTAGAAGGAGGGCCAGAACTATGTATGGCAAGTAAGTCCAAATCAAAATACCATTCTGAGAGTAAATCGCCCTCACCATCTCCCCCGACTTCTCCATTGCATTTAGAATCTTCAAATCCACAGTCAGAAGCCGTAGGATCAACAGTTGCTGCTACAAACCCTGACATTTCAGAACAATCTACTATTGAACCTCCTAAAGTTGAATCTTTGATTCACAAACTTCAAGGATTTTCTATATCTCCTCCAAGATCTGATAAATCTCAAGGCAGCGCGACTTCGCAATATAACCCTGCTCATCCTTTGGCCATATTAAAGAGCGAAAAGTTTTGTGTTCAGCCAACTGAGTTACCTCTACCCACTAGGAAAAGAACAAGGAAATCACCTAAAGAGTCTGATAGCGAGACTCTCTCATCATCATCGTCCATCTCAAATTCCTCACTGCGAAGTCAACCATCCACTCCTCCACTTCATATCATTGTCCACGAGCATACTGGTATTTCTACATCTCCTTCTCAATCATCCAGAGTTATAATACCCTCATTTCCTCAACCTCAGGGGTCATCTTCTGCACTTCCTTCTGTTAGTAAATCAGCGATGGCCCAATCTCCATGGAATAACCCAAGGGCAGTCTTAATTCCTGCGCCCTTAAGTCAACTGCCAGCCCATCCTAAAAAATGGTTGCCTAAGTTCAATCCTGAAGAAGGCATGCTAGTAGAAGAGCATATTTATAACTTTATGCTATCTATAAACCTTAACGGAGTTACTAATGAAGATGTTGTTGTTCGACTTTTTCCTTATACTCTTCAGGGAACAGCCGGATCATGGTATTTTTCATTACCATCTGGATCTATCACCAGTTGGGATATATTCCATGAACAATTCCTCATTAAATTTGGTGATGATAGGTCTACGGCGATGCTAATCAGTGACCAGTCAAACCTTTGGGCCCAGTCAAAAGAACCCATCAAAGATTTCAATTCACGTTTCAATAAATTGTTAAACAAAATTCCTACTACTTCCAAGCCCAGGGAAGAAGTGAGAAGTGAATGGTATATCACCACTTTACCATCAAACATAGAAATCTTCGTGGACATGGCTAATAAAACAACTTTAGCCGAAAACATGAAAGAAGCAATAGCAGTAGAGAAACATATAATATCCCTAGAAAAGAAAACCACGTTAGAGGAACGGAAATCAAAGAAGGTCACTTTCAAAGAAGATCCCAAGATAAAACAATCGAAAGATCCATTCAATTTAGAAGGATTGCAAAAAGTTTTGAAGACCATGTCTAACGAGATGGTCGACATCAAAAAACAAGTGGCAAAAACTTCTTCAAAAAATCCCTACAGAACTTTTAAGAGAAACCCTTCAATAGATTTAAAGCCTCCCAATGCTATTACAAGTGCGGAATCCGAGGAAGAAGAAGAGGAAATTGCTACTGAAGGGCAAACCAATGATGAAGAAGTTGTAGAATTACAAGGAATGTGGGATTTCATCCTCCCATAAGAAGAGGATCAAGAAGCATTCCCAGTTAGTACACGAAGTAGAAATCAGCTGGATCCTCCTCAAACTACCCCTAATCCAAAGAGCGCAAGCTCAGCAACGAAGGATAAAGTCGCAGCCAAGAAAACGACACCCAAAGCGACTCAAACCAGCCCAGTCCAAACAGATTCATCTAATCCATCTAAAATTTTGATCGTTTCAGATGAAATGGAGTACAATATCCTAGAAGACATAAAAAAGACTAGGGCCAACATCACTCTTTACAAATTGAGCGAGTTAAAACACCAGCAAAAGATACTTTTGAAAGAGTTACATGCTGTGCCAGTTGCACCTTTGCCTGCTGCTGTAATTTCTCAAGCTTCCCATGATATGGGAAGACCTCGGACTATTGTGATTAACAAGATTGATCCAAATGACGTCGCATTAATTGGAGGTAGATCGAGATCTCATACTCCCCCCTTTCTTCTTACTTATGAAATTTTTAATAAAAATGTGCATAATTGCTTAGTGGATTCAGGAGCTTCATCGAATATTTTGCCAAAGTTAATATGTACAAAATTGAACGTTCAACCGCAGAAGTCTGTTGTGCGTATAGTCCAACTAGATCGATCGCAAGTCGAAGTGATTGGCGAATTAAATCAGGTTACCATAAGGTTGTCATCCAACCCAAAGGTATGTCAAGTTATCGACATTTTAGTTGTTGACATTCCAGAATTTTATGGCTTAATTCTTAGCAGGGATTGGTCAGAAAAACTTCATGGATACTTCGCAACTGACTGGTCGCACATGTGGCTGCCCTACAATGGTAAACCAAATCAGATAAAAGTTGAACGAGAGCGACATCAGAAATACATAGTAACGGAGCTAGAGGGAGAGAATGAACCAGTAGCATATAACAACAGTATTATTGGCAATTACTCAGTAGATTCTTTCCTAGGGAATT
>APFE031095057.1:0-12377 GCA_000404065.3 Pinus taeda | reverse complement strand
GAAGATATTGCCACAAACAAGATAAGGGGAAATCAAATCACAAGAACTCCTTATCGACACCCAAATCATGAAAGCAAACATCTCAAGTAGTCTCCAAATCGATATCACTTAGACCAGAAGCAAGTGACTTATGTTCCCCAAAATATCAATGTCACCATAATTCAGCGTTATGATGAAAATTCATTCGAAGTATCAAGTGATTGCAAAAATTCCAAAGAAGATTGATCTAGCATGGTTAGATGCCTTCATAGTTCGACAATTTTGTTTATCACTCAGAGGATTCTATCATCTTGTATCATTAAAGATGACAACTTGAAGAAACTCCAAAAAATGCAAATAGATTACAAGACAAAATAGAAGAAGATGACATGCCTTGTCAACAATAAGCTTTGAGCACAAAACTTTTTGGAATAGGAAGGCAAATGTAATGAATATAAATAATTAATAATTAATAATGATTAGATATTAAGGAGGCATGTTTGAAAAGACATGACTGTTCATGAAAGGGTACCCACCTAGGTATATAAATGGGACCTTAGTTGTAACCAAATCATATATATACATGTATAGCGTCAATGGACATCTTCATATTCCAAGTGTTATAGAGTATTTAATTTGTGAGTACGAACTTTGTTCGTTACATTGGTATCAGTGTATACGAACTTTGTTCGTTACATGGGATACACTATCTCAAACATGGATTCCCAAGTAGTGCACCTTCCTAATGCCATGGGCCATTAGGGGTGGTTCCACTGGTCTAGGATATAGAATTAATCCCCCATTTAAGGTGAGGGAACAAGACTACGACCAAGACCCTTCTTTCTTCCAAGTCACCCCATAATACATGTTAAAATGACCAAATAAAAATAAGCATAGGCACTCGATTGCACAATAAATAAAGTACCTTTTGATCAGAAACCCATCTTCAAACATGTGCTCTTGACAAATGGGCGAGGAATCATATGATTGATGTATATGGAAGAGATATGAATGGCACACCACATCGGCTATAAGGTGGCTCTCAGGGGCTGCTGGTAGCTCGTTGGTACAGATGAATAGGAGAAACGTTTCTCCTATGGGTCACCTACTTTTTGGTGGGTAACAAGGGCATGAGTGGGGTCTTAGAAATCTCTATTGGGTGATAGAATTGTAATGTTGCCTTCTTGTCCTTTCCATGGTCACTTCAATTCCCAGCTACTCTTTTATCAAATCAAGAAAGGATTTCCTCCCAAGAGTTGCTTGGTTTCTTGGTTGATTCAACCCCAAACCCCTTACCAAGCTAATCTCCATTTCTTGCTTTATCTGCTTCTTTGAAGAACTCAATTCGTTATTTGAAGCACTTTAAGTGCTTTGTATATCAATTCTCATCATATCAACTCTTTGCTTTCCGTGGCTAAGTTTGTTTCTAGATGATGGCTTGTCTTATCCCTATGGCTTGATGCCTCGTTGGGAGTCTCATTGTCCTTAATCTATCCATGACCCAAACCAATATGTGGAGGGGAAGTAAGAAGGGATTTATGAATAGATCCTCTTCCTTTCCTACTAACTCAACAACTTTTTGCTTCCAAATCAATTAAAGAGTGGCACGCTTCTTAGATTCCTTAGTCCCTACACTTCTTTACATTTTTTTGTTTCTTATCCACAAACATAGGCATTTTTTTTCCTCTACCATGTGATAACCAAATTGTAACACCCCTTTTTAATCCCCATATTTTGTGATTGTAATTAATTGTGTTAATGATGCCCGTGTGGGCAAGTTAATGTAAATCAGTGTTGCGAAAATTGCAATTGGGATAAAATCAACAAGGGTCCGAAAAAGGAAAAAATTGTAAAAATGAGGAAAAAATTTGGTAAAAATTGGTAAAACATCGACAACATTAAAAAATATAAAAAAATCATTTTTCTTTTCAATTTTGTTAGTATCTAAAGGATCCATGATTTTTTGACGATTTTTACGTTTTTATCGTGATTTTTTCACGACTTTTTGCTGATTTTTATGATTTTTGGCGATTTTTACGATTTTCTCGCGATTTTTTCATTCTAGAAAATATACTTGGTGATTTTTTCATGATGTTTTTGTGATTTTTACGATTTTATCGCAATTTTTTCATTTTGGAAAAAATCACCGATTAAATCGCCATGCGGAAACAATTGTGATTTTTTCAAAAAATCAAGGTTTAATCGTGAGTTTTGCAACATTGATGTAAATGGGTCAAAATACTTGGAACAATTGTAATATTTGTCTTTATTTAATACATTAAAGTTGAAGAAAACAGAAGCCAACATGGATCATGATGCTTGAGACAGAGGTTGTAAGGGGGATTTGGGGAAGCTTTCTATCATACCTTGAATAAATTGTTATGATTTTTAACATGGTGGTTGAGCGACCTAATTGCTAGCAATTATAAGAAGAGATGGGGGAAGTGGTACCAAACTTCCCTAGAGGTATGGGCCACACAACCATTCTAGAGAATTCAGATTGACGACATAGCCCAAGGAATGGAACCAAATTCTCTTGATGGACAATGTGTGATTAAGGAGAAGTACACATCGGGGTGTGAAATAGAGAAGAGAATAGAGACAATGCAAGATATGGGGAAAGAGCAAGAAGAACAGAGAGTGTGTGCAAGGGAGCTAGAAAAACCATTGGAATGAAATAGAACAAGATGGGGGTACTGAGATGGTGACTTTGAACAAGAGACTAAAGCCCTTGTGAGGAAGTCATATTGTGTGGAGTTGTGATTTCTGCTAATGGAATACGACAAGATAAATTAGCTAGAAGGCCTTTGACTTGAATGAGTAGGCCAGGAGGAAATTCTAAGTGAATTGTTTTATTTTAGGGACAAAGCACTAAAAATGGAAGTACCGAGGGACTATTGGCTTAGTGAAGGGCTCCTTTTGTGCTGTGTAGGCCTAAAGTGGCCATGTTGTGAAAGCTAATAGACGCCAGCCCCAAAAATTCAAAGGAAAAATCCTAATTCTTGTATGTGAAGGAGAGTGGCTTTCATGTCCTCTACCCTGATGTGAAAGGCATTGGATTTGGCTTGAGGGTGGCCAATTGCAAGAAAGATTGTAGTGGGTTGAGCCTATGGTAGGGTGGATTTCCAACAAAGTTTAAGTAGATAAATGTATTTATTTCGTTGCTAATGAAATGAAATTATTATTTAGTTTTTTAGGATTATTGCTATGTTGGACTATTGTGTAGGTTTGTAATAATAAACTGAAAGTTAGATCATAATCAACGACCATGATCTAAACTTATGAGGAAGTTAGATCGTCAACGAGAGTTTATAAGAAGAGATCAATGGGGCCTTTGGTGATCATTTGAACAACATATTTGCAGTGATATCAAGGGTGCAGTGATAGCGTGGGAGACACTAGTAGCGAGGTTTTCAACAGGAGAAATTGAGGAGAGAATTTCTAGAGAAATTATTCTCAATGATTCTAGTTTTCCGAGAGCAAGGAGAAGGCCGAATTAGGTAGTGCAAATAACCAATTTATCCAGTGCGAGTTGCCAAAGTATAGTTTTTCTTGCCAGTGGTCGGAACAATTTCTCGAATGTAGTGCGAGTTGGTCAATCGAGTCACTGGAGGCAGTATTTGTGAAAATTTCTAAATCTAATAAACTAGAAATCCTACTGCAGTAAACTAATTTGCATTACATACTTGTTTTCTTCATTTAACAAGTTATTTTCAGAATGTTCAGAAAATATTAACGCAAATACACTGCAGCCTACACCAATATACAAATCAAGTACTGAAAAAATAAATGAGACAAACACATAAGGGGGACAGTTATTTTTGGACTAAACGTCTCCAGAGAAACCCAATGTGGGAAAACCAGGGCAACAACTCTGAGGGTTTTCTATTATTAAGTAGAAATTCTGAATACAAATGCTGGTTGCCCTCCCGACAAACTAGTGACAGAGAAATACAATCGTGGAAAACCTGAGTGAGTTCTACCTCACTCCACCAGGCAGATTCTGGTTGATCGGCAACAAAACTCGCTGGCCCCAGCTACAACTGCGCTGCCCCTTTGAGATTCTGCATTAGCACTTTTGCCCACTGCGTCAGCGTTCCTGGTTGTTTCGGTAACTCCCTGACTTTCTGCGTGGAAGGCAACTCTTCCTCTGCGCTGGCCCTCCTAGCTTTGCGTCAAGGCTACGTGGGCCCAGACTGGCCCAATGTCAGCTCTCCCAGCTACTGCGCTGCCTTCACAAGTTTCTCTTCGCCTCTCTGTCAGTATTCTCAAACTATCATTGCCCTTTAGCTGCAAGATCTCCCCAATCGATTTCCCTCCTAAGAACTTCTCACCTCAGAAAATCGATTTTCTTAATCTCTTTGTGTATCTTCTCCAACTGACCCCAAGCCTCCATTTATGCTTTTCCTGTTGATAAATCAACAACTGAGATTAAGTCTCTAATCAACGACTAAGATTAAATTAGACTTGATACTCATCGCTTAGAAGCTTGTCACCCATACTTTCATTAATACCCATTAATATTCTAATTTTCCTATGTTTAGACTTAGGAACCCCATTAAAAATATTAATTATTTTAATAAAACACCATCTGGGTGGGATTTCTCCAAACTATTTCTGGGTCTTGGAGATCTCATGTGTTCTATCCCCTCCACAAAATTTCGGAGCTAGAGCACATTCGATGCTACCCAAAAATCAACACTCCCTCTTAGCGAGGAATGTGCTCTAGCAATACTTCCCAACAGAAGTATCACACTGATCCATGACATCAATCCTCTGCGTTGCTGATGCTCGACTTGCTTCCTTTCATCCACTGCGCTATTGCAACATGTACTGCTACCCATGACATTGCCATTGTCACTTATGCATCTGTACTACAACTCCCTCTCAATATGCTGCATCATGCTGCCCATAGCACTGCCGCTGCTAACAGCTGCATTCCAACTCAGTTGCTGAGAAGTAAGCAATTGAAAATCTACCCAAAGGCTGACATGCTGGTTAGTCTGGATGCCCTGTGACGCTGAAGCTACCTCTGCTACTAATCTGTGTTGACCCTATGATGCTACTATGCTTTTGTTGTATCTTCTCTGTGCCTCCTGCACTGCTGCAACAGTCTATAGCACCACTTCAGACTTTGGCACTCTAGGTTTGCCACTGTTGCTTCATCATCCTTCGCACCAACTGACTCCCGTCATTCTGCTACTGTCATTAAGGGCTCCCATAGCTGTATGTGATCCAAGAGTTTGGGCACCTCAAGGATCCTGCCTATTACTGTAGCCCTCCCAGTTATAGCTCAATATCGCCCCACCTCTTCTCTAAAGGTGCATGAGCACTCATGGCACAATCATCATCATCACCCTTTTTGTCAGCTTGCGCTGGAGCAGCCTTTGAGTCAGACTTCTCTTCTTTGCCCTTCTTTCGAAGGCACTGAGTGGTGAAATGACCCAGTTCTCCACATCTGAAGCATTTGACTTTGGATATATCTTTCTTTTTCCTTTTCTGCTGCCCTTGCTGTTGCACTGATATGAGTGCTGCATCCTCCTCTTCCTCCTTCTTGGCTCTGATCCTTTTGTCGCAACTTCCTGCCTTGGTCAATTGTTTGATCTCTTCCTGTCGAAGAGCTGCCCACATCTCCTCCCAACTAGGGAGAGAATACCTACCCAAGATGCTTTGGATAAAGGTTTCCCAGTCTTCAGTGACCGCATTCAGGGCAGTCCTGACCATGAATTTAGGATTTGGTGTAGACCCTACGGAAGTTAGCTGGTCTCGGATCCCTTGCAACTTGAGAAGGAAGGGATCAATTTCTTCTCCCTTCTGCATCTGATACTGTCTCAGCTGACTCTCAAGCAACATCTTTCGTTGAACGGAAGCTCCCTCATACAAAGTGATCAAGGCTTCCCACATTTCGCTTGCTGTGTCCTTCTCAGCAATATGTGGGATCAGATGATCCTTGACCCCGTCCAAGATCATGCACTTTGCTTTTGCCTGAGCCTCCTCATACTTCTTGAGAGGATCAGCGTCAACCGAAACAAAAACCGTCTTCAAGGCATAATCGTTGATGCGATTTTTGTCCAAACCTGCCAGGATCCAGGCCTTTCAGATGAAAAAGTTGGATGCTCCATCCAACCTATCTTGATCCCTCAGTCCATTAATTGCCATCTCTGCTCAAATGAGTGTCAAACAGGTTCTCTTCTACCTCTTTCGTTGCTTACCCCAGCAAAACTCAGATCTGGATTTCCTTGGCGCTAGAAATCCTCTAAAGGACAAGCTTCCTCTGAAATTCGACCAACAACTGTCGAATCACCCCTCTCTGATCTCTCTTTGCTGCTACTCAACATTGGATCTAGATTTCTTGGCAAGAAATCTTCTGATGAACTGATTCCCTCTACTTTGCTCTTGCCCCACTAGGTACTATTCTGCACCAACAGAATCAACACCCCATCAACAACTCCAGATGAAGTCTGCGTTGCACCTCTAGCCCCGACCATTAGAAAAATGAGACTCAATAGTCTCTGCATTGGCCCAACAATCATTGTGCTGCTCTCTGCAGTTACAGCGTCACGGAAACAGGGTGACGCAAGCTCTGATTGAGCCTCCCTTGGTGACCGTGTCACCCCTCCTCTGCTCTCTCGGCTAAAAACTACGATGTCTCTCGGGATAGTTGTTTTCAACACAAATTCTTGTCTATCCTTTCGCTGATGGCTTTAGTCCTCCTTGATCGGTAATCGCTCAGATACCATGTGAAAATTTCTGAATCTAATAAACTAGAAATCCTACTGCAGTAAACTAATTTGCATTACCTACTCGTTTTCTTCATTTAACAAGTTATTTTTAGAAATGTTTGGAAAATATTAATGCAAATACACTACAACCTACACCAATATACAAATCAAGTACTGAAAAAATAAATGAGACAAACACACAAATGACACTTATTTTTGGACTAAATGTCCTCGGAAAAACCCAATGCGAGAAAACCAGTGCAACAACTCTGAGGGTTTTCTATTATTAAGCAGAAGCTCTAAATACAAATGTTGGTTGCCCTCCCGGTAAACTAATGACAGAGAAATACAATGGCGGAAAACTTGAGTGAGTTTTACCTCACTTCACCTGGCAGATTCCGACTGATTTGACAACAACACTGGCTGGCCTCGACTACAACTACGCTGCCCCTTTGTGGTAACTGCATGGGCCTACGTGGAGCTCTTTGAGGCTCTGTGTAAGCACTTCTTCCTGCTGCGTTAGCTTTCCCGACTATTCCGATAGTTTTTGGTAGCTCCTTGACTTTTTGTGTGGAAGGCAGCTCTTCCTCTGCACTGGCCCTCCTGGGTTTGCGTCAAGGCTGCGTGGGCCCACATTGGCCCATCGTCAACTCTCCGGGCTACTGCGCTGCCTCCACAAGTTTTTCTCCGCCTCTCTATCAGTGTTCTCGAACTATCACTGCTCCTCAATTGCAAGATCTCCCGAATCGATTTCCCTGCTGAGAACTTCTCACCTTAGAAAATTGATTTCCTCAATCTCTCTGTGTATCTTCTCCAACTGACCCCAAGCCTCCATTTATACTTTTTTGTTGATAAATCAACGACTAAGATTAAGTCTTTAATCAACGGCTAAGATTAAATTAGACTGTATCCTTGTCACTTAGAAGCTTCTCACCCATATTTTCATTAATACCCATTAATATTTTAATTTTCTTAAGTTTAGACTTAGGAACCCTATTAAAAATATTAATTATTTTAATAAAACACAATTTGAGTGGGATTTCTCCAAACGATTTATGGGTCTTGGAGATCTCATGTGTTCTAGCCCCTCCACAAAATTTTGGAGACAGAGCACATTCGATGCTACCCAAAAATCAACACTCACGAGATTGATTTCCGAGAGGTAGTGCGAGTTTTTGGGAGGCCGGTTCATATTTTCCAATCTACTAGTGGAAGTTGCTGGAGGAGGTGCGAATAGCTTAGGAGAGGTTGAGTTGATTTGCAGAGGGAGATTCTTGATTTCCCAGTTCGATTTGGTCAGCTATGGTGAAGAGAAAAATTGCTAGAGCTTTGCAAGTGAAAAACAAGCAATTCATGTAATCCTTGATTTGTTGAAGAAATAATATAGACCCTCATTTGTAGAACTGGTTTTCCCTTTAGGGTTTTTCCAGGGACTATTTTGTCCGAAAATATTGGTGTGCAATTTTTATGTGTGTTATTTTCTGAGTTCTTGTGATTAATTTTTGGTGAAATTGCAATTGTGTTTTTATTCAATATTTTCCATAAGCTAATTTACAGAAGACAAATAATATGTAAAGATAGAAGAATAATTACCAGTAACTACAATAGAATTTTCACATGGTATCAAAGCGAGCTCAGTGAAGCACAAATTTGTGGGAAGAAAAATGTCAACATAGGACACATGAAGAGAAATCTAGGGTTTATAAATCCTAGTTTGACTTCAGATTTATTTTGGTTTTGTCTATTTTTTCGAGGGTTTTCAGAAATGGCTTCAACTAGATTAAGAGATCATGACAGATTGGATGGAGCTTCTAACTTTGGTATCTAGAAAGCCAAAATTTCTTTGTTGCTAGAAGAGAATGATCTCAAAGAATATGTGACAAGTGTTGTAGCTGTACCAATAGATCCAACAAAACTCATAGCATACAATAAGGAAGATGCCAAGGCGAGCAGAATAATACTGGATGGGGTTAAGGATCATATTGTTCCACATACACAGATTTGGATACATACAACAAAGAATATGTGGGATGCCATTCTAAAACTGTTCCAAGATGCTTTTGGTAATGGGAAGCTGATTCTGAGAGAGAGGCTGAGAAATACTTGGATGAATAAGGGCGAAAATGTTGTTAGTTACCTCACTAGGGTTCAACTTGTCAAGGACATGTTGGCAGCTGTCGGAGATCAATTAATCGATGACGAGCTCATGAGAACAACCTTGAATGGGTTCTCAAAGCAATGGGATGTATTTGTTTCAGTGATCAACTAATGAGATACGCTACCGAGTTAGGATTTTTTGTAGTGCGATTTCACTCCGGAGGAGCTTAGATTGAGTCTTGTCAATGGTGGCAGTGGCAGTAATACCCAAAGTTTGAGGATGACGAGAATGTGGCTGTAGCAGCAAAGGGTAAAGCCAAGAAGGGCTATAACAAAGGGTTCAAGGGAGAGAAGAAGAAAAAGGAATTGAGTAAAATCAAGTGTTTTGGATGTAGTCAGCAAGGACATTATGTCAGTTAATGTTCGAACAAGAAGAAGGACGACAAGAAGAGAGGGAAGCAACAAACAACAACTTCAATGGATAATGACAAGCTATCTTTGAGACTAGAAGATGAGTTCGCTCTCATAACTTGCCTCTCTAGCTCTACTTCCACAGGTGTTTGGTATATTGACAATGGAGCATCATGTCACATGACAGGGGTTAGAGAATACTTCTCTAATTACCTGGATGAAGAGATAGGCTTCCAGATTCAGATGGGAAATAAGCCCAAGTGCACTCTAGTTGGGAGGGGGACAGTTAGATTTTAGAGGGACCTAGGCAAGAGTACTCATGTTATAGATGTGTTGCATGTGCCAGGTTTAGGAATGAACCTGATTTCAGTTTCAACTCTTAAGGATAAGGGATATGATGTCTATTTTCGACGGCCAAAGGTGTATATAAAGCACCGAGATTGGAAGTCAGTGAAATAGATTGGTGTGAGAAGCAACAAGTTATATAGGTTGCAGTTGGATGCTCCAAAGGCACTAGTAAGCAACAACAACAACAAAGACATGGGAGAGTTATGACATAGGAGGATGGGACATATCCATCATGGAGCACTCAAATTGCTCAGGGAGACCGTGGTAGGAGTTCCAGAAATTAGCGCGGAACATGATGATGTGTGCAGGGGGTGCGTGATTGGGAAGTTTGTGAAAGTAGCATTTCCAAGGAGTGACAATAGAGCCAATGGTGTGTTGGACCTGTTACATTCTGATATATGTGGCCCATTGTCTATGAAGTCTCTTAGGGGTTATGAGTATGTCATGACCTTCATTGATGACTTCTCTAGGAAGACCTAGATATACTTTTTGAAGACGAAGGATGAAATCTTCAGCCACTTCCAAGAGTTTAAGGCTCTTATAGAGAACTTGATAGGCGATAATGGAGGTGAGTACATCAAGAAAGTCTTCAAGGAGTTTTGTGCGAAGGAGGGCATCAAGAGAGAGTGGACAACTTCGTACAACCTGCAACACAATGGGGTCACAGAAAGGAACAATAAGACGATAGTTGGAGTAGCGAGGGCGATGCTATATGAATAGGACATGCTTAGATTTCAGAACAAGGGCCCTCACAAGGCATTGGGTAAGATGACACCTGAGGAGGCATTCATAGGAAAGAAGCCAGATGACAAACACACCAAGTTCAATTTGACTGTAGAAAAGGGATATTTCGTTGGCTCCAACGAAACTTCCAAGGCATACAAGATATACATTCCGGGCAGTAAGAAGATTATCGTGAGACAGGATGTGAAGTTCTAGGAGGAGAAAGCCTTCAAGAGATCTTGCGAGTTGCCAACATTTGATCAAAGTGAGCCATCAGAAGCTCCAAGGGATGAACATGGATCTTAGGCTCAGGGCACTAGTACAAGTACAGTGACCAGTATCGGCGCAAGTATAGGTGCAGAGGAGAGTTTACAGCAGGTGGAGCAACAACAGTTGGATGAGGGGCATGAAGCTCCACCCACCACCAGTGGGAGAAGGAACAAAGGGTTGCTTCAGACATTGACAGACGCAGAGGAGTTTGTGGGAGCTCTTAGATCGACAACCGGGGACAGGAGACTGCTAGAGAAGTATTCAGGATATAAGGCGTTGATCAACGAACTCATTGACAATGAGCCTTCTAGTTATCATGAGGCTGTAGATGGCAGTGTGGAGAAGTACAAGGCTAGGTTCGTGGCCAAGGGATTTGCTCAAAAGGAGAGCATATACTATGAGGAGACCTTTGCTCTAGTGGCCAGATAAACATCCATCAGGGCCGTGATCTTTCTAGCAGCACAGATGGAATGGCAAATTCATGAGGTGGATGTCAAGACGACTTTTTTGAATGGAGTAATAGAAGTGGAGGTGTACATTGAATAGCCAGAGGGATTTGAGATGCATGGAAGGGATACCCATGTATGTAGGTTGAAGAGAGCATGATACAAACTCAAGCAAGTTCTCAGAGCATGGAATGGTTGGTGGGCTTTGTGAAGAGTGAGGTAGACTGGAACCTCTACTATTTGATGGTAGGAGGAGAGCCACTCATTCTTGTTTAATATGTGGATGATCTATTTGTGACAAGATCACCAGTGTTCATGGAGGACTATAAGAGGGACTTGGAAACAGAGTTCGAGATGAAGGATTTGGGGCTGATGCATTATTTTTTAGGTTTAAAGGTATGGCAGACAAAAGGGGAGATCTTCGTTTGTTAAGGGAGATATGTTATGGAGATTCTGAAGAAATTTAGGATGCTGGACTATAGACCCATTTCTACTCCTATGATTACCAATTGGAGGAAGATAGGTGCGTAAGAGTAGGAGGCTATGAACCCTGCCTTGTATAGACAACTTGTTGGCTCTCTTATGTATTTGGTCAACACTCTTAGTTAGTTCATGGTTGAATTGAAGAGGGTGCATTGGACAACATCAAAGCATGTTTTGTGGTATCTACGAGGTACAATCGAGTATGGGTTGAGATTTACCCAAGTTGATGGTGTCAGGTTGATGGGTTATACAAATGTAGACTGTGCAGGGAGTGTTGTGGATCGGAAAACCACTTCAGGGTGTTGCTTTAGTATTGGATCAGGGTTTTCTCTTGGTACAATAGGAAGCAAAAGTCTGTGGCACTGAGTTCTGTAGAAGCAGAATACATGGCAGCAAACATGGCTACATGTAAGGCTATATGGCTTCAGAAGCTACTAGTGGCACTATTTGGTTAGAGGTTGGAGTCGACCAATATCTACTACTAAGTTGCAGGAAACGTGGCCCTAGGGGTCGTTTCCCAAGGGAAACGAAACAGAAACGAGTTTCCCCGTACCGTACGGCGTGGAAATGCGTTTCCGTACGTACGGGCGCGTTTCTCGAAATGGAAACGCGCCCGTACGTACAGAAACGCGTTTCCACGCCGTACGGGCCCCGTTTCCAGCAAATTAACATTTGTTTTTTAAATTTTTTTTTTGCTAATTAATTTCTAATTACTTTTAGGGTTTCTAATGACTTCTAGAAACCATTTCTAAAGCTATAAAATAGCAGTGCCTCTCATTCTTTCATCACACTATTCAGCAAGGAGTTTCTCTTGGAGATTGACAGTTGTTTTGAGCATTGAGCAAGGGAGATTGGCAGTTGTTTTGAGCATTGAGCAAGGGAGAGTAGCTGGTGTTTT
>APFE031095041.1:7330-22287 GCA_000404065.3 Pinus taeda | reverse complement strand
TAACATGAACATTTGGCAACCTCTGGCAATCTCTAAGCTAGATAATTTGGAAGATTTGTCAAGTAAATCAACAATAGACAGAGGGGTAAGGTTCTGACTAGGTTGCAACTGCAATATTTCATTGATGGAGTCTACTGTAATGGAAAAAAGGATTTATTGGTTGGGGGACATTACAGCTCTGAGATTAGGGTTGTAATTGGCATGGCAATGGTGGACATCTCTGGGAAAATGTGCACAAAAGGAAATTGATACTTTGGGAGATTTGATTCCCATAGGCCAATATTGTCAGCACCATTGAGGTAAAGGTCTTGATATTTGCAGTGCAGTTTCAAGGGGGAGTCATCAAATGTGAGGTCTTTTATTTGAAAATCTTTATCTGCTAAGGGAAGATAATCCAAATCTCTATGAGGAGTAGTGATAGGAGGTGCATTGAGGGCCACAGGGGTTCCATTTATGGTTCTTGTGGATTCGAAGATGGAAATGGGGTTTTTGAGTAAAGTTGGTGAAAACAGAGGGTCATGGGAGTTTAATTTTAAGTTTCGCAACTGAATTACACTAAATTTTTGGGTTTTCAACGTAGTCACAGAGGAAATTAAGTATTTACAGGGTTTCTGGAAGGAAATTGGTAAATACATGTTTATGGAGTGATTGGCAATGGAGTATTGGTTCACTGGGTGCAAATGGTGGACTGGAACGGCGTTAGACTGCAATTTTCGGGGTAGTTGATGGTTGGAGTACGAGCTGGTCAAATTCATGTTCTAGTTGCATGCAAGAGTTTTTAGAATAAGGACAAAAAATATATTAACTTTGTTTTTTATGCAAATTCAAAGTTTTTGGCAGGTTTCGTGATACGGACAGGTGGCGTCAGCGGGGAGGCGACTTGACGTTTTGTCGTTAGCGAGAGGTAGTAACCGGGTTTCATCGCACCGCTTTTGGAGGGTAAGTGGTATTTGCGGGGAGCAATGCGATTCCATACATCTTTCGACACGTAGCATCGACACTGTTCATGAAACCGCTCACATCGTGCATTAAAGGTCAACCAAAAGGTCCACGCGATATGAGCGAAGGCCATCGGAGCTAAAGGATCCGATCAGACGGTGGTTGGGGTAATGACGTCACTGATGGATAACAGGGGCAGGCCCGATATTAATTAAAGGAGTTAATCATATCGGGGGCGATTTAATTAGTTGGGAGAGTTATTAATTAGTACAGATGACTAAATTAATCCTCATTAAATGGTGGCGGGGTTGGGTTCTTAATCAACTATAGATTAGTTAATTAATCTCATTTATTATTTGTTTTACGATTATACTTAACCATCGGGGCAAGATATGTAATAATTTGGGATTTTGCATAATATAATAATACAAGCGTGGGTATAATAAAACATTAATGGTTAATATGACCAAATGAATGGGAAACGCTAAGTCCAATGTTTTCCTGAAGTATTTCATCATATAACATATTGACTTAAGCTAAAGTGTATAAAAGGGTTTTTATGAAGATTTATTTCAATTTCCCTAAGTAAAATAGGATTTTACTTAGGAAAAGTTTTATCAAAGGAATGAGTGATCTTATGGGGGGTAATGTTGATGAAAGGGACATAAGTACTTTAGACATTTCCAATTATTGGGCCGAGGGTCCGGTGCCTCCAAAAGTCAGATAAATGCTTTGAGCCCCTCTAACTTTGGCAATTAACTTTAGCACTTAGGGACTTAGTGAAGATTTTAGGGGAATGAGTAGGGAAGTTAATTAATTTGACTTTGTCTCCTTGATGTGTTGTTTCCAATGTGAGTTGTGCTTTGTCCAAGTGATGAAAGCAAAATATTTAAGCATTAAACTTGACCATTCACCACACATCTATTCTGCAACCATCATCTACTTAACCTACATACTTTATCCTAGCATTTTCACTTCTTTATTAGGGTGCATTTAAACTGGCAAACCCTTTTCACACTTTCTTTTCTTTTACATAGTGATATCTATCTAAATCTACACTTATTACATCCAAGGGCTCAGATCAAGCTGTTGAGCTCCTTTTATTCACTCTACCTATATACTTATCTGCCAAGATTAAATTGTTTGGTCATATCTTTATTCCCTATATCTAAACATGAAATTGAAAATATGAACTAGTCAAGCTTGAACTGTTTGACCATTCATGGATTGTGGCCAAAGTGACAAGTTGCACACAATCTTTATTATTCATAAAGTAAATAGTAGTGGCATTTGGGCTTGCACACTTTCATGGTTTTTTTATTTTTCTTCAGGTTCATTTTCTTTCATTTTTTTGACCTTTTCATTCTTTTTGCCCTTTGATTTTTGTTTTAGGGCATACCCTTTTTACATTTTTTAATTTTTTTTTCACAAATCTAGAAAACGTCTGCAACAAGCAAAGGTATGAACATATTTCAGAGCTAAACCAAGTCAATCATAATATATGACACCTGTTGGTATAGGGGCATAACATATTGATACTTTGAAAATTTAATAATAACTTTCAAGTAAATTACTCTAATATATCACAAATTCACTATCTAATCTAAAATAAAATAAAATAAAAATCTATTTAGTGTAACACATTAAATATCCTTCTAATAACCAAGTGTAAAGGCATTATATCTAAGTCTTTGAATCGGGACTCTCTGATTTACATGTCCATTAAGTACCCCTCAACGGGGGAAGGGTAGCCCAAGATTTGAACCCAAGACTTCTGGTTCGATGAGACTTCATTTCCATGGCCATTGCCGCTTGAGCTACCCCATGTGGACTTTTATATCATAATTATTTGGTGTAATTTAACTAATAAATGAAATGGGTTTTTGGCCGCAATGCAATTTCTAGTCAAATTGTGATTTCTTGTTGTTTAAAATACACTTTTGAATGCATAAATGGATCCAACATCCTCAAAACCCCTCTTGCACTTGATCTTTACAAATTAAACAACTTAAACTTATGATTTTTAAAATTTTGTACCATATTTGGAACAAAATTGACTAGAGAAAATGCTAGCTATAGAATCATTTGTCCTATTAGTTAGACTATGTATAATTATTTATGTTATTTTGAAACCGACAACAATTTGAATAGCGTCATTAAATTATAATAAGTAAGATTAAAAATTATTTAATAATATTAGTGACTTTTTGTGAAAACTAATATTAAGTGTTTCAAACCCTTAATTGTGGTTCATCATGACTGAGATGGATATTCTGATTTGGGCATGCAAATAAATATTGTATTGAGGAAAGAAAAATTCAAAATATTGTAGAGAGGAAAGAAAAATTCAAAATTGTTCGAATTTTTCTTTTCTCTCTACAATATTTATTTGCATGCCTAAAATCCCCATCTCATGATGAACCATAATTAAGCATTCAACGGAATTCTTTTAAATGTGGTCTTACGGAAAATACTTTCTTAAGAAATTATAAACCACATATACATGAATTCATAAAATATTTGTGACATTATTATATTAAATATGCAAAATAAATTAATTCAATATTGATGAATAAACTACTCAACAAATATCTTTATATAAACATTAAATTTCTTAAACAATTAAATTATAAGTAATTTACATTTATATTAGAATGAAATATGTATTACTATTAGACAGAGTAATTTAGACTAAACTTAAAATCAAATTAACTCATTATCACTAGAACTCAAACATATATCCAAAAACTTATAAACCAAATATATTAAATACTTAAAAAACTTATAAACCAAATATATTAAATACTTATAAGTCATAAACTAAATATATAAGTGTTTTACACTTATATATAGAGATATCTTTGAAGCATTAAAATAAACCTCTATTTTTAGAGTTACGACAATTTTATAGGCAAACAACGTTGTTAACCTATAACCTTGAAATAGACCGCGATTATTGAAATTAATAATATCTAAAATTTACACATGGTAATATTAAAAAGCCCATATAGCTATAGAGTTAGAACTATGTCCTTGATCATGCTACTCCTTTCTAATAAACTTAAGAGATTTCCGTTTAAATCATCAATGACACCTTTATCAATGACACCTTTAACATTGAAGAGTTGTTAGAAGAAGAAAATCATCATTATTATGATGTGCATATGCTTGATCATGCTCCTCTCGTTTCCCCTAGATTGTAAAGATCTTACTTGAAATCATTAAAGGCGAAGAAGAGCCGTTGGAAGAAAAAAAACATCATTACAATTATTGTAGAAGTTGTACATTTCAACATTGATGGAAGACAATTCTATTATTAATGTCTTCTCCCATTGCTTTAGTTGATAGTATAATTGTATATTATTGACTTTTGAACATTTAATTTACACCATATTACTTTAATCTTTTTTACAAAGCCGGTTTGACAACGTTATCTATTTTTTATTTAATAAATAAAAGCTAAAAAGACTTAAAAGATTAAAGTTTATATGATTTGACTATTACAAAAGATTAAACATTATCCAGATAATAATAACTATTGGTTGGGGGGTCGTCCTTCTACACAATCACATGATATTGCTAGCTCACCCATGTGATCTCCACCCCAAGTTATACTGTGCCATCTTGGATATTTAATGCCACGTATTCAATACATAATTGACCTCACAAACGCCAAGTAAGTAATCATTTGAGTTAATGCAGAGTCCATAAAGGACTCAGAATTCCACTCGGTGGAGGCTACAGATTCTTCCTCGTGAGGAGATTCAGAGGTACAACAAACCAGGCGACGCGACAATTGACATAATTAACGTGTTAGATGAAATAAAAGCGTGGGAGCACGGTCTCCACCTACCAATATAGTGAGAACAACTTGGATTCATTGGAAGGACTCGTGGTATTTTTTTCCATTAAACTGCTTACAACTTGAGAGCTGAGAAGATACAAGTACACGAACACTCTTTCTTTTTTCTAATTATCATGAGAATATTTGGTGAAGTGATTGTTCGGGAATATATAAATTTTTATTATTTTGGAAATGTATTTTAATAAATGTATTATCCAAAAAAATCCACAATATATTGGAATGATGCAACCATTAATATTTATTGTATCAATTATTTTTCTAAATTTTAAATTAAATTTATGAATAAAATTGATAAGGTGTATTAAAGATTTATTTTAATTTTTGATCTATCAAGAATGGAGAAGTATTAAATTTCTTAAAGTACAAATATCTCTTAAAATGAAAGGAGATTTTATACCTCTAAATACTTGATATATCTAAAGTTAAAATAAATCTAGAACGATTTAGTTATTTGCCATTAAATATACTACTTTAAATAATTTACCATAAAAAAAACCATAGTTTAACAATATCATAAATTGAACTAAAAAATAATTTTAATTTTAATTTTAATTTTTTTTAAGTCAAAACGTTAAACCTTATAAATAAAGTTTTCTAAATAACTATATAAAAATTTGCAAATATCCATTTTTAAATAGACTCATCATCCATCATTAACATTGATGGGTTATTAAACATTCACCTATCATCATCACCCTAATAATAATTAATTATAATTATACACATATATAAATATTAAACATCACAACATCTATGTGATACCTTGCCAGATAGGCCACTCTCCAAAAGAAAGTAAAAAACTAGAATAATTAGAATATCATTTCCACCTTTTTAACGCTAAATCACCGATAAAATGAAAAATACTGTGAAAATTTGGCCGTTTCCGTCAGTAAATTGTCGTCAAGTTCGGATAATATAAGAAGAACATGTGAAAATTTGCCATTCTCGGCTGTAATAGATGTCAGTCTGGAGGCCATTCTTTCACGCCTCACCGTATTAGGCACGGTCGGTGGATATTTCTCTGATTCTCTGATTGGTAAAGCAAACTGCCAAATGTCAATCCGACGGCTGTGTACATGCATCTGTAGATGCACTGAATGATGGCGGTTGGATGACACTGGTCTACGGTAAATGGGTTTATAATGGCCACGTCAGCGTTAGTATTACGTCGTGCCCACCATCAACTCGTAAAAACCGAAGGGGTACTGAACATGCCACTGTGCCAGCAAAAGGTAAAACACAGGCAGGTACAGAGTTTTCCGTCCGTTACAAGAAGAGCGAGGAATGAAGGCTTGGTCAGATAAGGCGGCTAAGTTAGTAAGGAAGGAAGTCACGATTATAGGGCAGTTTGTGGTCCCCACTCGTAGAAATTGCAGGTCCAGCTGGATACAAGCATTGTGGAACTCAAGCTGCTACAACGGGCACTGGTATCTTGTCTCCTTGGCGTTATAAATCTACCTCAGTTCCCATCCCCACTTACTCTCATCTGCGTGCGACTGTGGAGTCCTTGCGTCTTATTTTTGGTGTCGGTTGTGGAGTCATGGCGTTGGCCGTTTCTTCATCATGTGCCCCTGAGTGGATGTGCATTTTGGCTCTGGTTTTGCTATTCTGGCAATGTGCGGGTGATCATGGCAGACTCACGGAAGCAGAAGCCGACAGAGTTGTCAATCTTCCCGGTCAGCCACCGGTCGATTTCGCTCATTATTCGGGATATGTGAATCTAAATAAAGAGAGCGGCAAGGCTCTGTTTTACTGGTTCTTTGAAGCTGCTGAAAATGCATCACAGAAACCTCTTGTTCTCTGGTTAAATGGAGGTACCTTACCTTATTCTTGCCTAACCTTGCACCTGCTTCCACTCCATACCTTTTCATTGTGGTATGTGTGAATCCACAACTTCATAGCATAGCAATGAAGTAAACTAGGGTAACGGCCAGATGAGTAAGTGACATATCTGCAATGCGTAAATTCAGGACCAGGTTGCTCATCCGTCGGCTACGGAGCGGCTTTGGAATTAGGGCCGTTTCTGGTGGAGAAGAACGCACCACACCTTCGCTTAAACAATTTTTCTTGGAATAAAGGTTATTCACCCTTTTCTTTCTACATTTGCTTTTATGGAACACTTTGCACTGAGACCTGGATGTACAGTGATAGTTTATTTTCATTTTTATCGGTGTATTTCTCTGCTCCTTTTCCCATTTGCATTTTTCCCACTTGCATTTACTCATCATGGACTAGAAATACAAATTTAATGACGTTCCGGACTTTCATATCTCTACCACTTGCTATCATCTGAATGAGTGTTATCTTTATTGCAACATTTTAACTGTGAGTATTTTTGCTTTAAAGCCAGAGTCTCCGGTCTTTATTTTATTATCTTTTTGACTGTATTTTAGTGGCAAATATTTTATTCTTGGAGGCACCTGTTGGAGTTGGCTTCTCTTACACAAATAGATCCTCGGATTTGAATGAACTAGGAGACAGAATTACAGGTATAGTACCATTCACAGTCTGATTTTCTCTCTCTGTGGCTTTGCGTTATGTTAATACTTAAACCCTTATGCCTAGAGAGGAAAAGCAATGAATAAAACGATATTCCGCTTGAATTTGCAGCTGAGGATTCCTACACTTTCCTGTTAAATTGGTTCAAAAGGTTTCCACAGTACAAATCTCGTGAGTTTTACATAGCTGGAGAAAGCTATGCAGGTAATGGACTAAGCATTAGGATCCAGGGTTTCTCTTGAAGTTCATCTTATTCATAGGTGCGTCACAAGTTTTACATATTTAACTTAATCATCACAGGGAGAGGTTCAAGCCTCGACGCACATCGATAAGCTCATTTTTGTCTGATTGTCGACTAAATTTTAAAATGAATTAGAGTTAAGACTATGAAAGCTACACTTTCGGTTGATCGCTCTTCTAAAGAATGCAAGATGAGGACGGATTCTGAATAATGAAACTTGAAGTTCCGATTGTGTGTCTCAGGACATTATGTGCCACAGCTTTCAGAGGTGATATTCGATCGCAACAACCGTTCAACCAAGGATGATGTCATTAATCTCAAAGGCTTCATGGTAATGACCTTAACTTTTACCCTGCACGTTCCATTCATAAACAAGAATCTTTGCACATTTCTTACCTGTTATAAACTTCCATTCTTTGAAGGAGTAATCCACGTTTTACTGTTCTTAATCCAGACTCTTTATTTGATTTGTTTGATGAAACTTCCCTTTCGATCAATTCTTTGTGTTATTTCCCTATTGAAGGTGGGAAATGCAGTGATGGATGATGATCATGACCTGAATGGTATGATAGATTATGCATGGAGCCACGCAGTTATTTCAGACGAAGATTATCACAGTTTCAAGGACTCCTGCGATTCCAAGTCGAATAACGATTCATCACCCCTGTGTGATAGTGCCATCAGAAACTTTATTCAAATGTACGCAGATATTGACATTTACAGTTTGTACACGCCTGTTTGTGTGCACCGGCTCGATAAAACTGCATCACGCCTTGCGGCATCCGCCAAATCCCTGTCAAAACATGTATTTAACACTACTTATCACTCCCTTCCGTATAAGTATCTAGTTCTTTCTTGTCCATGGTTATTTTCTCATTGTAAGGTCCATTCTCTTAAACGTGTAGGATCTGTGGCATAAATTACCTTCTGGTTATGATCCTTGCGTGGAAGATTATGCGGAAGCATATTTCAACAGAGCTGATGTGCAGAAAGCACTACATGCAAACAAGACCAAAATTTCTTATCCCTGGACACTGTGCAGGTACCGGCAGAATTGTACAATTCTCGCTCGTTCTAGGGATCTCTTGTTTTTTATGGCTTTCTTACCTTATTAATGGAAATGTCTTTTCTGTATACAGCGAAGTGATCTCCTGGAACGATTCTCCCACCACCGTTCTACCCATTTTCAGGAAGCTCATCAAGGGCGGTTTAAGAATATGGGTATACAGGTACGGAAGTTTGTCCTTGGAGCTTTCTTAAAATGCAACGGTTGAATTGACTCAAGGGAGAGAAAATTTTTAGTTAACTACTCTGGATTCCATCCAGCTGTTTGAATACTTTGCCCTTCGAAATCCTACAGGGCTGTCCGTTTACATATTGGATATAAAATAGAATGGATCGCCGTGATCTTTGTAATGCAAATCTCTCAAGGCACCCAGAGCTATATTTTCTATTTCATATTTAAAACTAATTCTCTGAAATTACAAGACCTGTATATATTTCACATCTTACCTTACTAATTGAGTACTTTTTTTATCTGTGGCTGCTCATGGTTTGAATCATAGAGCATGGGATGCCTGCCATCTTCTTTATCTCGTTCTCTACTTTGTTATTATGCATAGAGGCTGTAAATCTTCTCCTGGTCCTAAGTCTTTCTATTCTGATTAAGTAATTCAAATTGAACTTAAACTGACTTTTTATCTGTCTTCTATGTGAGATATTTTCTTCCTATTTTCTCTTCTAAATGATGCAAACTTAACTGACATTTTATTAGTCTTCTATGAGATTTTCTACTGCAGATGATGATAACGCTGTCCAGTATATATGATGTTTAATCTTGCATTCATAAAATTTTCAAATCCTTTCATTATCTGTGTGCTAAATCTTCTCCATTACCTTCAATACGGCAAATCCTTTCCGTTGCGTTCAATCATAACTCCCAAATAGCCAGCCGTTTATCAGGCAAGTCAGTCTTTGTTATTCCTCAATTCTTAGTGCTTTGGTACCATTCCTTATGCAGCCCAGAGATTGATCTGGACATCTAAAAAGTTGCAGAACTGCATCCAAAGATTTGGAACGAAATATTGCTAATCTAAGATCTTAAACGTTGTTGTTCGACTTCAGTGAACACAGTCTATAATTCCAATTGAATACCGTTTTTTTTTTTTTTTGTAGTGGTGACACCGACGGTCGAGTTCCTGTAACTTCAACACGGTATAGCTTAAATGCCCTTGGGCTTAAGATAAAAGAAGAATGGAGTGCTTGGTACAACAGCCAGCAGGTAGATACGGGACTCTACCCTTCTGCCTAACCCTAGTTTGCCTGCGATATTTCTTGTAGGGATTAACTTTGGCTTTGATGACTAATTACAGGTGGGAGGATGGACCATCGGCTATGAAGGGCTCAGGTTTCTTACAGTCCGAGGGGCAGGGCATCAGGTGCCAATTTTCACTCCTAAACGTGCTTTGTCAGCGTTCAGCCATTTCCTAAAAGGCTCACCACTGCCCAAATCAAGATCCTCTAGTTAATCACACAGGGCCAAGCTCACATGGGGGATCTACTTCTGTCTGCCGTTGATGCTGGTGAATACAATTTCTCCATCTTATCTAATCACAGTCTGGAAAGCCCTGCAGATGCCAGGAGAAGAAAGTGCGATTAGTGATTTATTCCATTTCTATAAAATCAAACAGAAAATAGTATAAAAAGGCGGTTGTTGCCCTGGGCTTCCCTTTTGAGGTTCAGAAAGACTTCAACCATCCTGCAAAGGGTAGAAATAACAAAGTCGAAAAAACGTTGGCAATTGTTCTTGCGGTTGATGTAATAATCAAAATTGTTTGACATCGGAACCTCATCTTTCGGTAATTATCATTTTTTTTCTTCTTCAAGCAGGAATTTTTTTTATACCAAGCAGGAAAAATGGTTGCAAGATCATTAGAGAGCGGCCACTTTCAGTTTCCTAGCAACGCAAGCTCTTGAATCTTTCCCTTGCCCCTTTCTAAACTAGTATGCCAGTGTCTCTATCCAGGGCCTATTTACCTAAAGCCGCTGACAGTTAAATACTTGTTTAGTTTTGAATTTGATTTATGAGGTGTAGATTAGCGAGTAGTGTGGTGTTTAATATCCATTAATTTGAGTTATATATCTTATGGAGGGTGAGAGCTACATTAATTTCAGGTATAGATCTTATGGAGGGTAAGAGCTACATTGGTGTCACATCGTGTTGCTAGGCAGATTGTTCTTTCAACCTCCAGAATCGATCTTTTATTTAACATGTGGGTGGGTTGCTTCAGTCTTAAAGCATCTTGTTATTGAACAGATCATTTTGCTAGGCAGATTGTTCTTTCATCCTCCAGAATCGATGTTTTATTTAACATGTGTGTGGGTTGGTTCAGTTTGAAAGCATCTTTGATATTGAACAGATCAGTTTTTTCACTTACATATGAATGTGCCTCGAAAAGAAACTGTTGAAACCGTTTAACTTAAAATTAATTTTTGTCTTAACGAAAGCAAACAGTCTCAGTAAAGCTGAACCAGTCCACAACTAAAAATGGTTTCACCGTTACTCCAGAGCTTACAAAAACCGTTGTATAAGCAATACCTACTCTTCCAACCTACCTACTGGCTGCTCAGAGGAGTTCTCTATGTTTTTTCACTTACATATGAATGTGCCTCGAAAAGAAACTGTTGAAACCGTTTAACTTAAAATTAATTTTTGTCTTAACGAAAGCAAACAGGCTCAGTAAAGCTGAACCAGTCCACAACTAAAAATGGTTTCACCGTTACTCCAGAGCTTAAAAAAACCGTTGTATAAGCAATACCTACTCTTCCAACCTACCTACTGGCTGCTCCCTACTGGCTGCTCAGAGGAGTTCTCTAATTATGAGACTTTTTGGATTTTTTTGTCGAGGGAAAAGTTTTCTTGTTTATATTTTTTTATTTTTATTTTAAATTAAATTTATTTTTCAATTTTTGTGGTTTAGATTGAGTTTTGTATTGTATATATCAATAAATTCAATAGGCTGAAGAACGCTGGGCCACTCAAATTGTGGAAAATTTACCACTCCAATTTATAAATTCTGAAAATTCACAACTCAAACTTTATAAATTCAGCATTCAGAAAAGTCTGAGCTAGCGATTAAAAAAAAAAAAAAACACAAAAACCATGTAGCCTAGGGCCTCATGGCCTTTTTCCGGTAATGTCAAGGCTAGTCAATGCGCCAAGGTCTAGCATTGACCCCTGTGACAATTTAATGTCATGTCAAAGGAGCGTAATTATTACGTAGAGTATTCAAGTGATTCCTTCTATTTTGTTGTTTGGCATTTTAAATTTACCCTTAAATTACGCGTTTTTATATTAGCTTTTTAAATTTAAAAACTTTTCACAGCAGCGTCAAGGCCAGTCAATGCGGCCATGTCTGGCATTGACCTCGGAGGGAAATTTAACCTCAGGTCAAGGAACGTAATTATTACGCACGGCATTCAAGTGCTTCCTTTCTTTGTCATTTTAATTCCGCGTTTATAGTTTGGCGTTTTAAATTTACTCTTAATTCCGCGTTTCTATTTTCGCTTTTAAAAGTTTACAGGTTGCCCTTTCTTACGTTACAGGACTCAACACTAGTTTTCCTCATGTAAACACAAACTTCCGATGTTTAAATTAAATTTACACCAGCTAAATTATGAAAAGGCCTGATCAATTTTTGTTTTTACCTCCAGTGAGAATCTTATTGATCCGTCCGCGGCAACTGATAAAAGGGCGAGACTTATTCTGAATTCTTTTAGTTTTCGTCGCTTATCGCCAGTGAATTATTCCACTCACCAGACCGCTCTAAAATTCTAAGAACTCTGACAATGTAACTGTCACTTTTAAATTGCAACTCTCTCGGTTAATGGCTCTACTCCTTCAGCATCTTCTTAGATGACATAGAAAATGGGGATTATTGTTCGCTGCTCATGGCAGTGAGTCCTTAAAACAGGTTGAGCAGGTATGACAGATGGCACAGGGATGGTTTGGCATCAAGCATCATGACATATTGTAGATGAGATGGAGTTTCCATGGACTTGAGCATGGGAGAAATTCTTGGTGAGTCTAGGATGTAGCAAAATCCGAGATAGACTGGTGAAGGCATAAGGATAGACATTCTTATGATTTGAGCATGACAGTTGGACGGATCACTCGACTAGTTCAAGTCATAAGAGCTAGTAGTGTACCAGAGAGATGTTGGCATCAGGCAGGCAAAAAGAAGGATAGTTCACAAGATGGGACAACACATGATGGAGATGGGAGTTCTACATATATTGCAGGATTGTTTGCAGTATGTGGAGGAGTTGATATCATGGACCAAGGATGAGACAGTGGTTGATGTTGATCTTGGTGGATAGATACCAGGATGGAATGTTGTCAAGGACGACAACGATTTCAGGGGGAGGAGGATGTAAGAACCTGCGGTCCTTGGCACGCCCACCGACACGATGTGCGAAGCTTGTTGGGCGAAGCTTGTTGGTGAACGAGCGAAGGTGAACGAAGGAAGTGTGAAGTCCTACGACCGGTGTGCGAAGTTACCATGTAAAATGCGCATGAGGAGAGGACGAGCGACAAAGTTTATAGCGTGGGGAGCATGCTTGGCTAGCCCATAGGTCGACCTACGAGCTTGGCGAAAGGCCGACCATGTTAATGGAGGATTTGCGATGAAGTAGGGGCGTTTCATTACATGGTGGACGAGTCGGCTTGGGCAGCCAAACTCGCCCAACCATCCATACAAATAAACCATGCGATGGTGGCATTTGGAGCATCAACTCGAGCAAGTCTTTCGATAAGTGCGAAGTGCAAAGGGAAGTGCGAGCCGCAGTAAGAAGGGAAGGTGCAGTTCTAATGCGCCCAACCTTGGGCAGTGCCGCACGGTAGCATGAGCTTGGAAGGAAAGGCGAGGGCGTGGGTAGGAGCGCCCGTCGTTCGGACGAAGAGCACGGGTGGAGACTTGGTGAAGTCGCTCGGCGTGCAAACATAACAAGGTGGAGTTTGGTGAGACCGTCGTGCGAAGGGGAAACGAGGGTGTCTTGGTGACTTGGTGGAGTCGCCCGCCCATCGTGCACAAAGTTCGGTTGTGAAGTGCGGTTGGCAGCTCGTGTGAGGGTGCAATCTTGGTTATCACACGAAGGTATAAGAAGTTGTAAATTTGGCTAAGTATGAAACTTGGTGTTTCCCAAGTATACTTGTAAAGCTTTGTAACATTGAAAGATTGTATAATATATTGTATTCGGGCAGACTCATTGTTCAGGGATTTGCCCCTCCCTTTCCACTGTGCAATTGTGTTTTCTTGTATAATCGCTGATGATAATAAATGTGTATGGGTGTTCATTGATATAAAGGAAACATAATAATTACTTGGTTGAAAAACACAAACTAAGTAAGACATATGGTTAGTCAGTCTATGAACATAAGTATTGGTGAAAAGAAAGTATTCAATGGTCCACACCTGACCAAGAGCGGTTGAAAAACCACCACCAACCTGGAGAGTTGACTAACCCTCCCATGCCCGGGATAATTACAAGCCTTCGGAGTTTTCTGGCGGTATCGGCTTCCGTGGAGTCGGATTTTGTTACACAATTTACTTTTTCTGCTCTTATTAAGTCCGTTTTCCCGTTACGTTTATGGAAGATGGGGCCTGTCCCAACTTATTTATTCCTTTGTCAGAGTGTGCCTTCCCAATGGTTTTCCTGCTAATTTTTTTTAGAGAGTACTTCCGCCAACATCGCGATATGTGAGAGAGACTAAATATTTTAACCTGTTCCAAGCAAATTGATTTTTGTCACATGATTGTTGGGGTCCGTGTGTCTCGTGTCACTGTTGTCTTTTGCTAAAGTGTGTAGTGTAGGAGCATGTTGATGTATGTAGTATTTACCATATTTGTCAGATTCCGCCTTACCAATGGTTTTCCTCCTATTTCTTTTTACAGAGGATTGTCGCCAACATCGTGATATGTGAGAGAGAGACTCGAAATATTTTAACGTTCTCGAATCAAATTAATTTTTGTTACATGATTGTTAGGGGTTCGTGTGTGTTGTGTCACTGTGGTCTTTTGCTACTATGTGAAGTGCAGGAGCATGATGATGAATGTAGTAATTACGATAGTTACTAAATTTGAATACGAATTCTTATGGATATCGAAAAAAATTCACTATAAAGAAAAATTACTAAGTATAGATTTTCTAAAATTGAGTTATTTTTAATGTTTAAAAAAACTATATTTGTTTTTTAAATTAATTATTTGTAAATTGAAAATATTATACATGACGTAAGTAATATTTTGTAATTTTATATAATAAAATATCATAAAATAATATTGTTTTAGAAAAGAATCACATTTTCAAATTGCAAAGTTTAATATAATATTTAAAAGTGAAAAATAACAATAT